>JAVLVB010001174.1:1930627-2027905 GCA_032876305.1 Orestias chungarensis
TGTGTGTGTGTGTGTGTGTGTGTGTGTGTGTGTGTGTGTGTGTGTGTGTGTGTGTGTGTAAAGAAGTGGGACATTGTGTCACTGAAAAGACAAGATAGAGTTGTGATAGTGATTGTGATCCATCATAGTCAGGGTTAGGTGGCTCTGAGCTGCCTCGGTCCTGTGCCATTACATCCATAATGCCTGTTGCCTCTCACAACACACACTATCAATCACATACATACAGTTACGGACATACACATAAGCAGCTGCATGTTTCCTATTATACGCACTCTTAAAATAAATAATAAATAAATCATCTTCATTTTCTTTGAGCAAAGCCATTCCTTCCTGAATGCCACTGCTGTGTACTGGTGGCTAAATATGGGCATTTGCTGTTGAGCAGGACAAATATTTGCCCTTGTGTACTGCTGAGCAAATGAGCTGACGCTGAGTGAGTCTGTCTGTGAATCTTGATGAATGTGTTAATCTTGGAATCGAGACGTGTCTTTGACTGTTTTCCACAGCATTCTGACATGCTCATCTGTCTAAACAATATTTAGATGCAAACATGGGCAATCTTGGGGCTTGGGACTTTAATTGTGAAAAAATAAAATCCGATCTCACTAATAAACCGCAGTGACAAAGTCAATATTTGGGCGATTTGTTTCATGTTTTAGGTAATTCATTTTTTTCCCCGTTTTTTTTAAATATATATTTACTTGGTTTTGTTTTTTGTTCTTCTCGTGAAACCTACAGTATAATAGATTAAACTAATTTAATTGTACTTTTATTTGCACCCAATTTGCAGCAGTTATTTATGTCAGACTGATCTTGTGCATTTAACAAGGCGAATAAATAAGTACATGAATAAATGCAATTATGCATACATTAATACTATGTTGTACATTCTCTTATGACACAGAATATGTTTTTGTGCATGTGTATGTTTGCAGCTACCATTGTACTGAATGAGCTCAACTGGACTGAGGCATTGGAGGATGTATTTAAAAAGAACAGGGAGGATGACCCAACACTTCTTTGGCAGGTGTTTGGCAGTGCCACTGGCCTGGCTCGCTATTACCCAGGTAAATAAATGCATAAACACTTTTTTCATCCCAAGATACAATTTATGGCTATTCTTTGTTTTATCTGATGAGACATTATTGGATTTCCACACACAGGTGAAGTATATAACTGATTTGCTTTTAATCTTTTCATGATTGGTAGTTGTGTATTTGTTTCCCAGCTCATCTTCAAAAACACAGCTGCTTTGACTTGTTGCCGACCAGTTAGGGTACCGACACATTGCTACTGCCAAAAGAACCACTAGTGTTTTTGTGCCAGATATTCAGGAAAGTTTTAGATTTCAGGTTAAGGCTGCAAAACATTAGAAAAGCATGTGATCCTGATTTTGTTTCAATAAAAAATCCACATTTTAATTATTCATCATTGTTTTCTTTCATACTTTTAGCATTGTAATCTTTGTTAAGTGCTGAAACTTCTGCTTTGACAGTCCATAGTGGCTGAATAGTTCACTACCTTGGAAAGTTTCAGCAAATAATGCATATAACTATTTTCGCAATATATTAAGATTTTTAAGATATATTGTGCAGTTGTATTTCAACTGGTAGCCAAATTTGCGTCTGTGTAACTCTGCACGCTTTTTTTAAATGTTTGTATCAAGATACATCCAGACATTTAGAGTATTTTCTAACTGTGAGATTAAAAGGAGTCAAAATGTTTCTATACAACATGTAACCAATATTGTCCCTTTAAAGTACTTCATTTAAACCATACCGATAATGAAAGACACACACATACAGAAGGCTCCAGCAGACCCGTTTTTTGTGCTGTTTTTTTTTTAAGGTAGACAACATGTGCATCCACTATTTCCCTCATGTTGTGCTTGCATAATTTTGAACAGTACAAAACGTGCCGTAGTGTACGTGGTCTGATGGATTTAGGAATCCATCCAACTGGCCAGCTGTCATTATAAAATGTGTCCTATCATGTCTGACAGTGACTCACTGCTGAGCCATATTTAGTGCTGCATATTGCTAGATTTTAACAGTCACACAATCAGATGTGTCAGAAATTGAATATAAAAAAAGGAATTAGTGTTAATTCTCCTTAATTATAAACAAGATTATAATAAGTCTACATTTGATCTCCTTTTACAGCCTCTCCATGGATGGATGCTCGCAAAACCCCCAGCAAAATTGATCTGTATGATGTTCGGAGGAGGCCATGGTAATAAAACTTGAAAGAGATATGCACATCAGCCATTTTATTAGGTGTAGCTGTGCAATTGCTTATCACCCACAAATAGCAACTTAGTGTATAACATTGTAGCAAATAAATAGATTTGGGCATTTTGACAGGTTATTTAGCACAAGCAATGAAAAGGTTTTAGGTGACCTTATTGCAATAGTTTATAGTCACCTGTGGAGTATAGTACAAGCAAAGTTGTTTTGTTGTTGTTGTTTTGTTTTTTTGTTTTTTTTTGTTAATGATGTTTCACTTTTACCCATAAAATTGTAACAATATAATGTATTACCTTGGGGTAAATGACTATGCGAGTTGGTCTTGGCATATTAACTGCTAATCTAAATGTACAAGTCTCACTTTAGAAATTTTCTTTTTTGCATCATTCATCAAGGTACATTCAAGGAGCTGCCTCACCCAAAGATATGCTAATCCTTGTGGATGCGTGAGTACATGAAACTGCCTCACAGGAGCCCTTATTTCTACCATTTTCCTTAATTATAATGTGTTTTTAATCTTCTTCATAACTGTTTTTATTTCTTAAGCCAAATACATTTTAATTGCAGAAATTACAGTCTCACAGTTGAAGAATTGAGGTTATACTGAGTGGGAAGCCATTGGTTGTTTCATTTTTTCCCCTTTTTCTTTTCTTGTAGGAGTGGGAGCGTTTCAGGGTTAACTCTCAAATTAATCAGAACATCTGTCAGTGAGATGCTGGAGACGCTGTCTGATGATGACTATGTAAATGTTGTTTATGTGGGTATCAATTAACCTTCTACTTATGTGGGCTTTTGTTTTGCCATGGCATAAGACCGAGTGAAACATGCATTTTGAATGTCTAAACGTCTATTATTCTATTTTTTTTACTATCCATTGCAGTGTGTGCGCAAACTATGTTTTTTTTTTTTGTTTTTTTTTGCATCTGCTCATGTCTTCACAAATTCAGTCCATGGCCATATAGACCTAAATATGCAACAGAGGCCAACAGATGAAGAAAAAAATATTAAAACATAGATTTAATGCCACCATACTACACATATTTAATGAAATACCCACTGGTCTATTTGTTTTTAAATGAGAACTCATACCAACAAGCCCTAAAACCCACCCCACCCCCATCCCTTTTATATACAGTATGTTAACAAAACTGTGGCTGAACAATCCCACTGTTCCTCAAGAAATTAAAGCTATGCTGTGACAGCTGTGAACTTCCATCCATCACTCTCTTCGCCTTTAAATTGATCGCTCCTCTCATCTGTATGGAATAGAATTGCTTTCAGTTTTTATTTTTTTTATTTTTTTTACCATATACTTCAGTTCATCGCCTTTTTTGCAAACATGATCTGTTTACACTTTCTTCTCTTTGCTCAACGCCACATCTTTCTTCCTGTTACTGTTGCTACTTTCCCTTCCTTCAGTTTTTTTTTCATTCACCAATCACTCCTAACATTTTCCCTGTACACCTTCCCATCTACTAAAGACCCACCATGTATTGTGATTAGATTCAGAAAAAAAATAAAATTTGTTGATTGGTACATGTGGAGGGCTTCATTGAGATGGGACTTTACAGACATAGGAGCTTTCTCCCTTCTCTCTGCCCATAGAAAGCCATTCAGACATTGTCTCCTCACCATGGAGACCTTATCGTCTTCAAAACAATACATTCTCTTCTATGGTAAACTTGAGATCTCGCAAGGTTTGGAATCAACAAAATCAGTTGGGGAGTTAAGTGAGTAAGACTAAGTTTTGTCCCCTCCCCCTTTTATACTTATAAAGAGCTAAAATGCTCGTAAAATGATTTACTATGCTAAAAAGATAATTTAAATTGAATTTATGTGGACGGATGCATGGATGGATGGACCATTGGACGCTATCTTTAAAAACACAGTACAGGCTAAAAGACAGAACGCCCCCAAAGATTTGAATCTAGGAGTAAACAGATACGACCTTTTGTTTTCCAAAATGTCATAAAGAAAAAAGAATATTAGTAACCAAAATCTACAGCTATCAATGTAACCAAAGATTGTAATTAGGAAGACATGCATACATAACACAATTAAGTACAGATCAAAGTCAAACTGACTCCTAAAACTAAATACCGAAATATAAAATAAAATGTTAACACATCCTAAAATAAAGCTGTGCAGAATAATACAGTTTTACATACACTCTAAACATACATGGAAGCCGTATAAAATTTCTGTAGGTTATAGACATAATCATAAACTAATATTGATTCTATTTAAACACATTCATTACTACTTTTTTTAATACACACGTGCACAATGTGATGCGTGTTTGTCCCAGAGGGCGTTGTTAGCTTTCAATTATATTACACATAAATCATTAACCTCATTAACAGTAACCTACTGATTAAGCTGGCATTTGATCATGGAAGATCTTGAGAATATACCTAACAGCTCGGCAGGTCAAACATTGCTGATGGGTGTCTTTTCATTTATCCTCCTCCACTCTTGTCTTTTTAAAAAACTTCAACTCATCCTCATCCCACCACCCAACCCACCACATAGCCATCCCCATGCGTGTCACCTCTTTCAGCCTCTAAAACTTTCATCCTGCCTGTTCAGCCATGTTTATGAGCGCCAGTCTAGTGAGGAAATCACAGGGTTTCAAGGCAGAAACGCAGAGTCCATTGGGATTAAAGTTCGGAGATTAGCCGTCTTTTCTGAGTCATCACAAATATATTTCTAAATCCACGTCAATAGCGAACACATACAAGAGCTGTTGTGATAGGATCCCAGGAAAATTGTAATATTTCAAGTTTCATTCACATGTTTTTTGTTCAGTTTTCGCATCATTTTTTCTCTCTCTCTTTGAATATAATGAGTTTTTCTTGACAATGTGTGATTCTTGGAATGTGTGATATGAGCTTACTATATGAAATCTTCAAGTTCCTACCTTTGAATCCAGTCCTGTGTTCACACTTGTTCTGTCTTCTTGAGTCCTTTCCTCCATTTCTCATCTTCTGCTCTCACCTTCGTCACTCCTTCTTTAAATAGAATATGTGATAGAAAATCTCTGCATGCGTTCTTTTTGCCAATTATAAACACATTTATAGCTCTTCTGTTTGTGTTTATGCCTTGCTTGTAATTATGTGTCATCCGAATTCAATTATAAGACAATATTATAATAGTACAGAGAAATATGCATGTCTAGTAATATCCCTTTATTGAAACTTCAGTGCTGCGAAACACAGTTATGGGAACTTTTTGCATGCCTGTGTTTGTGGATCAGAGTTATCAGCTTCCCTACTGGTCATCTCACTGGGAAATATTGATTTGTCTAGATCAATGAGGTGCATTATTGCTTTATAACAGTTCTGAAACAGAAATTGGTACTAGTTACTCTGCTTTACATTTAAACCTCTTAATTTGCATTTTACACTTGTTTAATCGGCCTACCTAAGTCTAATGGTTTAATTGTTTTTCTCAAAATATGGAAAATTTGTTTAAGTTGCAGCACAGCTCAGAGATTCTGCATTCATGGAAGTTGTAGACTGGAGTAACTCTGCATATATATTCTGTAGGGTGGATATGAGAATGTCTCACCTTTGAAAAAAATTAGTGCTGTGGCTTATCCTCATTTTTATATAGCAGAATCTTGTTTCCATGGGTACCAGATCATTGAGCTCCAAGGATGTGAAGCAATTAGTGAGGCTTGATGAATGTGTCTGTTTACCACTGCCTGATAACAGCCAAGGCCAGGTGGGAGTGTGTCTACAATTGTGCATGTGTGTCTGCAATTGTGCGTGCTTTCATATTTGTTACACATGCACAGACAGTTTAATTGTATGAATCATTTTTGGGTCACAACTTCTTGCCTCTGTTTTCCAGTTTAACACCAGGGTGAAGAACACGGCCTGTTTCGACCACCTGGTTCAGGCCAACGTGAGGAACAAGAAGCTGCTGAAAGATGCTGTGCAAAACATTACGGCCAAAGGAATTACAAACTACACAAAAGGCTTTGAGTTTGCTTTTGATCAGCTTTATACAGTGAGTAAAAAGGGTTTTCTTGTCCGACTTTAGTCTGTATCTACAACAGAGGCCGAGATTTCAGTTACCCCTTTTGGCTTCTGAGTTTAGGTGTTTTAAATTTGTGTCTCTACTGCCATCTGCTGGTTAAAGGTAGTGCCTCCATTTTAATGGTTTGGCAGAGACAGGCAAATTGTGCTATGGAGGGTTAGACTGCCTCCTACTGAACACCATCATTAATTATTTTCTTCCAGAGTCCAAACTTGAATTCTATGATTCTCCTACAAGAATTGTCCTGCTTCTGTGTTTTGACAAAGCAAGAGCAAAATAAAAATAAAAATATTATTACCGAACTAAGTGTGTTAAAATAAATCATTTTGGTTCCAAGAAAAGCATGTCACCACACTTTGTTCTAGGAAGCACTTCTTAGTTTAAATTTTTGAATAAATTTTTTTTTGATACACGTGCCATGTGATGTGTGTGCATACAGGAGGTTAAAAAGATATGAGCAGATATCACTTTTTAAAAGAAAGAAAGTGTTTCTTCTTCAAAGTCCATTGCTTTTTTTTGGTTTTGTTTTTAATAGACTAATGTGAGCAGAGCAAACTGCAACAAGATCATCATGCTGTTTACTGATGGAGGAGAGGAACGAGCTCGATCCGTACTGGAAAAATATAATGCGGACAAAAAGGTACCTTCAGTGGATGGCGTATACTTTTATTTTTGGGTGGTTCTTTCTTTTTCGACCACAATGATGGTTAAGAGGTATTTGATTGGTGACGACTCAAATGGATGCCGTATTAATTAAAACAAAGCAAAAAATGCAGGAAAGGGAGAACTCGAAAAACAAAGGCCCAAGTACCAAGACTGGCAACGTTTCCGAAGCTGAACCACAGGAAAGGAAGCATACAATAATAAATTACACATCATAAGGGCATAACTTTTTCACAGGTACATATTTACGGAACAGCAAACAAATGGGATTATCAGAAAACCTTTGTAATTACAAATTGTATTTTATTTTTTTTATTTCTTTTGCCTTATAAAGCTAATCAAACCAAACTAGTACATTACCGAAACATAATTGCCTTCTACAGCTAAAAACTGGTTAGAACCCTTGCTGGTAAGAGCTGTTTAAGCTCGTCAGTTGTTTCTCATTTGTTGTTTAACTTTAATCCTACCTTACCCTGGATCTGACCCAAGATCAAGATGATAAAAGGATATTAATGATAATAATGTTGTTGAGAATTAAGCTCTCAGGCTACATACAGTTGTGGTTCTGTATCATAACTATGACTTTCCATTTACTTCAATTTATTTCTGTAGCCTTACCTTTACCTTTACCCTAACCACTACCAGTCTATTCATAACCCTAATCCCAGTAAAAACTTTATTTGCACCATAGCTCTAAACCTAATTTGTGTAGCTCTGTACAACTGAAAAAAAGTAATTAACGTGAATTTGTACTCACTTCCCAAAACTGATCTATTTGTTAATAAAAGATAATCTCAGTGCTCTATATGTAGTATATACAAGTACACACCCACAAAGAAAATACACCGCGTGATTTATTTCTCTCCATCTCAGTAAGTAAGAAAATACAGTGTAGAAGCTTTATGTTTTGAGAATTGTCTAGCACAGCGCCAAGCAACACGAGCTGTGGGGAAGCCCAAACTTACTCTGTGCTGCAAACAACAAATAAAGGAATTGTCTCAGTCCAGCACTTCCTGTTTTATCTCAGTAAAATAATTTTAAACTTTAGCAAATATATGAGCGAGTATAATTCTAATATGTTGGTGTTTGATTACCCAAATAAATGATGCAGCTGTACTGTGAAATAAAAATGTTTGAAAACTTAAAAATATGGCATCTAGGATTCTTAAGACAATGTTGATTTCATAGTGCCTTTAGGAAATATAAACTAGTAAACATGATAAACTTGTCATGTTTGCATGTGGTTAATTCCTAATGTGGTCGCACTATTGTTCTTAGTTTATTTATTTAAAATATACACAGATGTGCAGATTATAAAACAGTTCTGTTGGTATGCCAGCTTAGCCAAACAGATCAATTTTTCTCCGTAGTATCTGGGGCAAATGATGATAGCTCAACAGTGTTACTGTACAATTATAGTACTTATAATGCATTAAAATGCATAAATGAATGCCAATATACAATAATTTAATTGTAATTTTACATCAGAAATTATAAGCATTTGACTTCCTATTCAGCACTTTTATAGTGCCAATATTAAACTTGTACTGGAGACTTATTCCAAACTAATCAGGCAGTACAACATATGTGACCTGATAATAGCATACAGTGTTACTGCTTTTGTTGAAAACGTGCTTCTAATGTGACGGAAATTTGATAAGAAACTCTGCTTTGTTTACTAGTGATTTAATTTGTTTTAAGTAAGATTGTTCAAGTGAACTTTGTGACATTATCTCTGCTGGGAGTAGCTATCAATAGATGTGTACACTGTGGCTATAGAGAGAAAAAGGGGTCAGGTAGGATTTACTTTTAAATAATCTTCAACTTCCTTCAAGGTAGAAATTAAAGTGTACTTAGAAACCGTACAGAAAACATTCTGGCATTATAAAGACTGAACCACTGTTACAAGAAACAATTTTCTAATAATTTTTTGTATCAATTATCAGGGATCCTTTGTGAACTGCTTCCTCAGTCTCATGTTCTTAGCTGGCAGGAGTGACCCCTGTATTTATTTATGTATTTATTTTCTGCTGCTGTAGCCTATGTGCCTAAAAGCTGAATGTGTTTTGAGTTCAGAGAAGTTTAAATTTTACCTTTGTCCTACAAATTCATCCTTTAGGCTACTTATACGTAGCTTTCAATCATCTCAAACCAGTAGCTTAAAGCCCTTCTTTTCCCAACTCAGATGCTCATTTTTGTCCCCGCCTACTGATCTTTACTTTATCTGGTTCTGAAAATGCATTGCATTGTTCCAATCTGATCAGGTTACTTGCTGTCTAAAAAAACGTGTTCAAATAAAGTTGTATTTAAGTGTACAGTAAGCTTAGTAACAGTGTATATTTAGTAATTCTTAGTTTTTTCAATTATATGTTCTAGGTGAGAATCTTCACTTTTTCCGTCGGACAACACAACTATGATAAAGGACCCATTCAGTGGATGGCCTGCTCCAACAAGGGTATTGCATATTGGTTTCGATTACTTCTCTGCTTTGCAGTAATACGGTATCATACTGAGAGAAGAAAATATAGTAAATATTTCCATTGTTTTTAAGACGTTAAAAGTGTTACAGTCCAATTAATGTATTGTTTTAAACAATATTGTGTAATACAGGGGGGAGAAGTACAAAAATGCATGATCGATTTATAAAGAATACAACTCATTTTTAAATAAGATTTTTTTAAGAGGAATAAGTAAAGACTTGTACCACTATTTTGTGTTTTTCCATGAGTTTTTTGTATGATCATTTACACAGGTTATTTCTATGAGATTCCTTCCATTGGAGCCATCAGAATAAACACACAGGTGATTGAGAATTATACCCTCTCAATTAATTTGAGGAGTGCATACCAGCCATTAAAGTACATCAGAAAAATATTTATTTATTTTTTTTATATATTTTTTTTGTATATTAAATTTAGGAATACCTAGATGTGTTGGGAAGGCCCATGGTCCTAGCAGACAAACAGGCCAAACAAGTCCAGTGGACTAACGTGTATCTTGATGCTTTGGTAGGACATCACCTTGTATGAACTGTAATAAATAACAAAACATGTTTTTAATGTGGTGATATACATCATTGCTCTCTCTTGATTTTGTACTCAGGAACTCGGCCTGGTCATTACTGGAACACTCCCTGTTTTCAACAGGACAATGACTTTCGATGACAGGAATGGAGAGGTAACGTAGATAAATGGACCTGTAGAGTTAACCTGATAAATACCCAAATTTTTGACCTTTCAATCCTGCTCTTTCCACTTTAGCATCAGAATCAGTTGATTTTGGGCGTAATGGGGATTGACGTGTCCCTCGATGACATCAAGAAACTCACACCTCGCTTCACAGTGAGTGTAATAGTCCCACATGGGATCACAAGCTTGCAGAAAAATGCAATTACTTTCTTATTAGTTGCATGAATAGCTAACATGTCCAAAATGGGGTTTTCTTTCTTCCATCGAGAGGAGTTGTGTGATAAAGCCTAAATATGTTGGCAGTTTCAAAAAAAACATCCACAAAATACGGCATTCTAATGCAGGGCTGTTAATAATAGATTTTCTTTGTTTAAACTTACACTGTTCATATAGCGGTAATAAATCCTTTCTACAAGTTTTTAATAATCCATTAGGCTGCTATTATGCCATACGTTCATCCTGTTTAGAATCAGCCCTTTGAAGCGTTGCCCAGCTGTCATGAGCAGAGAGGGAGAGTATACTGCAAGCGGGATGTCAGACCATCATTTAGTCAATACAGAGGAAATATAACAAATGCTGATTTCTGCGCACACCCATGGACATACAATTTCCACAAAAAAAGACAAATAATTGTAGCTGTAAATTGACAATAATACACGTCACCATGATGTCACCTCCCTTACAGCAGCACAACTCATGATTTTGAGGTGGAAAAACTATATTTTCTCTTCTTTGTTCACCTTTACACCAGATTGGTCCTAATGGATACTACTTTGCTATTGATCCCAATGGATATGTTCTGCTGCATCCCAATCTCCAGCCAAAGGTATGACATCTGCATATCCATGTCTTATAAAGAAGAAGAATATTCTTACTTTTACTGCATTTACTGCATTTACGACGGCCCACCAGATAGTGAATGTTCTTTTTTAAGGCTGTTTCATTTGCTCCCAGTGGATCAATTTTATGACCTGGATATGAACTGGCATACATATTTACAAATATGTAAGTGACAAAAGCAAAAAATTTTCTGGATCTCTAAATTTGTTTTGCTTGTCTTATTCGGTTAATGTTTTGCATTTGCTCACAGTAGTTGTACTAAAAAAAACTAAAAAAAACATAACATATTATATGCTGTAAACTAATGAACTTCTACATGAAAATGTTTGAGTCTGCCTGAGGCCCAGAGTAGTCTCACAATTTGTCAGATAAATGCAACTGGACTCCTAGCCACTGGCACACATTAAGATATGACCCTGTAAAAATTAGCAATGACCCCACAAAAGCTTTCAGCCCTGTTTTTTAATAAATCCCATTGCAGCTTGCTCCCTTCAGCCTCAGGCATGCCAGCACTGACAGGCTGTTTAAGGGCCATGTGTGTTGCCCAGAGCTTTAAACATGCCTGCTCTACTCTATCGATCTAACAATGCAGACCACACACACGTAATGCCAAACAGCTATGGTTCAAATTATTATTATTTTTTTGTATTTAATACATCTGAGGGTGTCGTAATTCATAACCTGTCAGTTTGCATTAGTGGTCACCTGCAACTTGAGCTAACTGGAAATAAAGTAGAAATATAAATAAAGATATAAAAGTCATTTTTTGACTTTTATAATCATTGTTTAAGACTGGACTGTAACTTGTAAATAAAGAGAAAAAAAGGAAAAGGGGGTCATAGTCCTCATAGGGAAACTTTCACAACTAGTATGATTATGTGTACTTAGGTCAATGCCCCCGCAGCTCTCCTCCCTATACATTTAAACATTCACTGCACATCTTTTTTTTATGATTTCTTCAGAAAAGGATTCATAACAGGAAACTCAGGCTAAATAATAAGTATGCTGTAACATTTCATGAGGTGAGACAAAGTAGTTGCACTATATACTAGTGAAGTAGGTTCATGGTAGTTTAGAAAGTTTTTTTGTTGTTGTTGTTGTCCTGTAGATTGATTAGCAGTTACTTCGGTGATCTTTTACACTAGTGGCACAACATTTCGTAGCATTTCCATCAAATCTATGACTGCTTGGCTTAGCTGTACTTCCCCTTAGTAGTCACATGAGTAGAACAACATTATTTTTCATGTGTTGTAGAAACAAAGAACATTATTAGTCATTGACATACTATAATGTAACAGTATACTATAAATATAGTATAATATAGTATACTATAAATGTGTGGTAACCTATCATTACATAGGGAGATAGGACTATGCTGTTCATATAACAAAACATGTTGAGAGTAATCATTCTGAAATTAGGGTTATACATTTAACTATGTTGCTATTAAAAGTGTAGCCAATTCATCATAGCTCTGTTGGCATTTTCCTCTCGCTTCTGCTTTATTGCATTTCTTGTTGCCAGATTTAGAAATGCTGCAAGGCAGGGCAATGTCTTAGTGGGATTATTTGTCAGTATGGGCAAGTAAGTAGTTCAGGTTTCCTTTCGAATTATTCCAGAAAGAAGCATCACCTTAGGTTGCCTCAACATTAGAACGATCTCTTCGTGAGCTTCCATTCAGGCAAGCCTATTTCCCATTAGCCCTAAGGCAGATACATTGCCTCACTCAATAAGTCAAATAGCAGCTCCAGGAATACTGATTGTGACCTTGACGGCTGTTTTACATCGGGATAGGAAATATGTCATGAAAATCTCTTGCGCTTTTGCTGTGTGTTTACTTTTATCTCACACCCAGGCTCACATCACCAAAGTCCTCATACGCATACATTGATTTTTCTCTCCCTTTTTCCCTCTCTCTCTGTTTATATTTTCATTAGTTTTATATTCACTCTCTTTCTTTGGTTTATTTATTCATCATGTTTTTTTTTTCTTTTTGCCTGAATCTCTTGATCTTTTATTTTATCTTTTCTTATTTTTCATACTGAGATTCTTCATCTTCATCATCATCCACTCTTCTTCTATTTTGCTTATCATCTCATGTAAGAAACATATTTTATTTTCTGTAAATAATTACTAGTAATTGTTTGTGTGTTTTCTTACTTTGTACTGTTCAAAAAACATTTTTCGTACTTTTTAAACCAAAAACAAAACCTGAAAAACAATGACTGAGTGTTTAATGTGTTGCCATGTCTTTTATGAAAATACTGTGGAATATAGACTGGTGTCCGATTTCACATACTGCTCTTTTACAGAGAAGAACTAGAATACTGCTACTATTTGATACCACTATAAAGTCACTCAAACATATAGGGATTTTAGGAGAGGACATTAATAGAGTTCAGTGCCACTTCGTATCAAGTCTAATTCGCGTCCGTGTGTGATGTAGGACATAATGACAAAATATTGCCATATGGTCCATTCACATTGTTATTTGCATTCTGGATTTGATTAAGTGTTAGGGGAAATAATTGACATTACTTCTGAAGAACAGTCTTGTACAGATGACTAAAATCTGCTTTATCAATACTTAAACAAAGCGCAAGGCTTTTTAGTAACCTGAAACGTTTTAAACATGTGATTCTCAGCTACTTTACGTAACTATTTTTGTGTCAGAGAGTATCAACATATGGTTTAAAGAAGAAGAAAAAAAAGAAGAAGATTGAAAAAAATCTAATAACTCATACTCCCCCTCACTCAGTGACTGTTGAACGGAACAAGGTATTTTTTAAATGGATCTAAAATATATTTTGTGTTTACATTTGACTTTTTGCTGTTATAATCGTAGCGTATTTACTGTATTTACTGAAAATAAAAACACAAGAATAACTACAAAAATAGATGTGTACTAAAAAGAAAATGTAATAGTTTAGGTTGTTTAATTTTCAACTGTATAAGCTCTGTTTGGAGTAGAAGCAAAAACTAAGATCTTTGTCCAAAGTAGGAGGCTCTAATAGCATTAAAGGTGAAGAAAAGGATATGTACTACTATTACTATGCCTAAGTATTATCCATCATGCTCTTGTGTTTCTTGCTGATCCATGACTTAGTTTTCAAAGCTGATGATGTTTTCTGATGTTTGAATGTACTTTACTATAAACCATGTATTCACCAAAAATCCTAAGACGATTAACTGTCATTCATATTTATAATCAATGCTATCAATAATTTGGAACAGTTGTCAAAAACCATACAGTTTGTCAATGTCTAAACTAAAAATGGCTTAGTATCGGTAGTATAAATAGCTTATAAATGTTATGGTTGGCAACAAGGTCTTCAAAAATAGTGCAAACATTTCTAAAATCTTTCAATTATTATTTTTTTAAATAATAAATAATCGGCATTGTTTTACTTTTGATGTGATTTAACACTTGTGGGATCAGTGGGATCTGATGACTCCAAGTTACCAATTTTACCTTGGGAAAGCCTAAAGTAACATAATAAATCTTTAATTGTTGTTTGCTATTTTGTATATGGATATTTTAATCAGCTCTATCATGCCTTCTACAGAATCCTAAATTTCAGGAGCCTGTGACCTTGGACTTCCTTGATGCTGAGCTGGAAAATGACATAAAAGTGGAGGTGGTGTATCCAATATAATTAAACACACACCTGCTAAGAATCTACAGAGTTAAATATATGCACTCTGTAAAACTATCCTCAAATATATTTGCAAATGTACTGTTTATCTGTTTATCACATTTTAAAAGTCCTTTTATCTTTTGGATTGCAGATAAGAAAAATGATGATTGATGGGGAGATTGGAGAAAGCACCATTGACACTTTGGTAAAAACTCAGGATGAGGTAAGAGTCATGTATTCTCCACTAAGTGAATAATATGAGGTTAAAAACTATGTAACTCCAGGCACCAAACAAAATAAGAAAGAGCAGCTATATGAAAGAATAATGCCCAAAAGGGATATCAAGCAACGCCATAAGGAGCTAATAAAGAAAAACAACAACACTAAACAAAAAACAAAAAAAAACATTTGTTGTTGCTAATAGCAGCCTTGAGTTTTATAGTGTTTTTAACATACCAATGAGATCCATGTAATCTAACAGTTAAATTGCAAACACATAGTAGCACCTCATATCTCAGAGACCATCCATCCATCCATCCGTCCATCCATTTTCTGCACACCCTTGTCCCTATTGGGGTCGGGTGCGTCTGCTGGTGCCTATCTGCAATGGTCCGGTGGGTCTGCTGGTGCCTATCTACAAGGGACAGGTCGCCAGTCCATCGCAGGGCAACACAGAAGCACACAGGACAAACAACCACTCATATACACAGTCACACCTAAGGATGATTTTAAGTGCCCAATCAGCCTTACGGTCAAGTTTTTGGACTGTGGTAGGAAGCCGGAATACCCGGAGAGAACCCACGCATGCACAGGGAGACTATGCAAACTCCTTGGAGAAAGACCCAAGACCCAAGGTGGAATTTAACCCAGAGCCTTCTTTCTGCATGGCAACAGTGCTACCCACTGCGCCACTGTGCAGCCCTCTCAGAGACCTAGGATCTTTCCTCTTATGTATAATTCCAAAAGTTTAATGAGATTTTAAAATGACCTTTCCTGAATTTTATTTAAAAAATTCTATGGTAAATCCTTTGATATAAAAATATTGCACTTCTGATCCATCAGAAATGATTGTAAATAACAATAATCGAAACACATAAATTACACATAAACAAGCAACCTCCGTATTTTGGTTCATAATCAACAATTTACTAGAAAACATGCAACATAAGCTGCTCTCATAACTAAAAGGCAAACAACAGCAGGAAATTCCAGCTCTCGTGGTTCTTATAATAATCTAATAAAATATTTTATATCAGATAAAATCTTACCGCCAAACCAGAATTGTTATAGAAAAACGACATAAAAAAAAATTAAGGCTCTTCCAGTCAGGGTGACCCTTTATGTGGTACAAGTAAAGAGCTAAACGGTTTTAAGACCCTATATGAAGTAAGATATTGAGTATATCCAAAATTACACTTGTGTCACTGTCAAAACTTTTAGCCTTTACAATACTCGTGATGTTGAAGTCTTTTTTCAGGATGTGACTGAAACATTTGTCAACATTTTTCACCTCTTTAAGAAATCCAAAGAATTGTATATAATCATGTGTTGTTTTTGTTTTTTGTATATATAAAAAAAAACAAAAAAACTCTAAGAACCATGTTGATTTCTTTTTTCTTTTGTAAAAAAAATATGTAAATGACTTACCTGGGACGTATTTTGTTTTGGTAGAGATATATAGACAGAGGAGTAAGAACCTACACATGGGCTCCAGTCAATGGAACGGATTACAGGTGAGGCATTTTCAGTGTGTCTAATTATGGGTAAGCACATTTTCTAAATGTCATTTACATTGATGATAAGTTTTTATAAAGCTTTCGTTGATGATGAATGCTGCTTAACAAACTAGGGTTCCCCTCTCCTGCAATCCTATAATACCACTCCTGATTTTGTCAGTTAGAAATGTAGTATAAAAGTATAAAAAAGTAAAAATAAACCTAACTGCATTTTCACTTTGATCTGTTCTGTAGTCTCGCCTTGGTTTTACCTAAGTACAGTGAAAACTTCATTCAAGCTAAACTTGGGGACGATATAAAACAAGCCATCTGTGAGTACCAAATTCACACAAATAGATCAATAACATTCAAGCTAGTTGCTCTCTCAAATCTAGCCTTGCATTTGGGTTTACTGTAAAATATCTGTGGTGGTGCTAGCTTTAAGCACAACCGCTGCATTTTTTGCTCAGATTTGTGATGTCCCACTGGGCTGTTCTTTTGTAGTTTAACCCACTGGTCATTGGATCTGTACACCCATGCAAACTCCTCAGCATGTCTTTCCCCTCAAGTATCCGCTGGAGCAATATGCCTTTTGATCTTGTCTGCATTTAACACTCCCATCCCTCCTTACTCCCTTCATCTGGCTCTCATCTGGATTAGAGTACAGTGAAAGCTCCCTCATCTTGTCATTGTTGTCGCTATTACTAAACATTTTTTTCCCCCTGTAACAAAAATGCTTATGCTCCCCTTTGCTCTTTTGTTTTTGTCTGCGAAAATTACTTTTCGTTCCTAATTTTTGCCCTGCAATAATCTATCTTAACCTCTCATCTCAGCCTGTTTTCGCCTTGATCTTTCTTCTCCCTTCCTTTGATTTTCATTTCTTCATTCCTTTATTTATTTATTTTTTGCCGTGCCTAAATTTCCAAAGCATTCCCAGACCCATGCAGTTAGGCTGTCTTGTCTAAAGGTTGACCACCAACATGAAATATTGGATAGATGCACATTAAGATTAAATGTAAATGCGCATATCATGTAGGCGTTTCTGTAACTCTGTTACATTTTATTAGACAGTTATCTTTGACTAATCATTTTTCTCTTTACCCTTATTATCTGCTGGAATTTGTAAGCTTCACCTTGGGGCAAGTATTCCTTTTTTTTTTTCTTTTGTAATCTCCCTTCTACGTTATGATCACTGCATGAGGCTGCTTTTCTACGATTTATGTTTGCATTGTTCCATGTCACTCACTCTTTGTCAGAAACAGGTTAAGTTGAAGTAAGTATGAAATGTACGCTGTTGAGACATTCCACTGTTTCATACGTTTGTTTAAAATGTTTACATCACTTTCTCTCTCGCTGATGACTTCCTGCGCAACTGCAATTTTTGTTTTGTTTTTGGCACAAACAAAAACCGGCCTAGCTTGTTAAAATATTAATATTAATATTTTTAACAACGGTCTTGTTTAAATTTACACTTAAAAAATAATGTTGGTCTATATTTGTCTACAACCAAACCTACCTCTTTCCAGGGCAATTTCAGTAAGAGCAATTTTTAGGTGCTTAGCAACTTAGAAAAGTACATTGACAGCTTTTTGATTAGTTAATTGGATTGTAAACATTTTGGTTGCATTTAATTACGTGAATGGTATGTTTTTGAATGAATTCAACAAAATAAAACAAGAATATCATTTGATCATGGGTTACAAAAAAATCCAAATTAAACATGCCACGATCTGGCTTCAATGAAGTTGCATAACTTTAACATGACGCTATATAGTATAAACAACTAACAGTGCAGTATATCCAGCAAATGAGATATCTGAGAGACGATTAGTTTCAGCCTCTATTTCACTACTCCTCTGCAAAGTCTGTCACCGTGCCATTAATGCTGTCAGCACATTTACAGGCCTGTTAAAGAAAGCAACACGCTAGACCTTACAGCTGCAGGCTACTCTGACGGCAATTTGGGACTCTCAAGTTCTCTGTTCAGCCATATAGGGTTTCACTTTGGAGCCAGACCACCTGAAGTTTCATCTATCTTATCATTTTCAGGCAGTAGGTTATTTCAGCAGCCACTTGCTTTTCTAATATGTGCGCTGGTTAGAGTCTCATGACAGGATGTAATGACTGAACATATTTGTTCATTATTATGAAAGGAACATTTGTATTTTTAGAATAATTACCTAATACATGGGTTGAGGAGACGGTGACAGATAAAGAGAAAAGCACAAGAAATATCTCATGAAAAATTACTATGGAAAGCCATTAAATATAGACATTGTGCCTAGTCTATAGAGACATAGTGACAATGAATCTGCTTGTTAGGTTTTATATGATAGAGGTTGTTTTATCCTGTACCAGATTTCCAGGACCCCTAGGAAAGTGAGTGCCCAGTAATTGCTTTCACAGACCTCACCACATGAGTCAATATATTTTAAAGGGATTGTCCGAAAGTCTTTATTTTAAGAGACCAGAGATTGATGACTATTGATGTATGTCATGTCATTTATGAGATAAGAATAACAATTTGGTATTTTAAATGAAATACAGAGATATAGTACGTTTTAAAGAAGATTTCTGCATTGCATTTTTGTATTTCATATGAACATGATCTTTGATGATTTTGGCTTTTGGTTTTATATAACGTACACCACACAGTTATTTTTTTATTTTTCTTTACCTCTAAGTAACCACATTCTCAACCTACAGAATATATTTTTTATAGTTATAATAAAATAATTACAAGTTTTTGCATGTTTGACATTATTTTCCACATAATTAATGCATATTTACCAACATTTGTCTATTTTCTTCTTTTGTCCCGCGGATAACAACAGGGGAAGAAGGTACGTATTTGTTAGTCAATCCATCTCCGATACCTCTCTTCTACTGCTTCTGTCACTCTCCCTACTGTAATTAATGTCTTTATATTTGTCTTGGATGTTTCATATCTAAGGCTGTTAAGAAATATTCATTGCTCCATGTAACAGCCAAACTTAAAACTACACCCACATTTTTGTTTTATTGTGACCCTTGAAATTGCTGTAAGGAACATTTTTATAATTTTGTCTGTGACTTTTGTAGAATAAAAAAAAATGATTTTACCTACTGAACTTGGTAGACATGTTTGTGTCAATTGCTATTTTTACTTTGTAAATAAATAGAGGTGATAATGGGTAATATCTTCCTGTTGATTACTACTGTCTACCACTGGGAGATGTGTGGCTACATTTAAGCAGTGTTTTTACTGGATGGGGGACTTTATCAGCCATCAAATCTCCACCATTTGGTAACAGCACTCCTACAAAAGTTAATATTGCAGTGCAGTACGATGAGGAGGGCTGCTCATTTCATATTTCAATGACCATCTTGTTATGTTGATATGGAGGAAACACACACACACAACACATACACATATCCATGATAGCTTCTGAGCCTAAAACAAGGACTTCTTCTTTTCAAAAGCAATGGAAACTATACAGCTGGACAGTTTTGAGGAGTTTGGTTACACCTTCATTGCTCCTAGGTGAGTAGTCTAGATATTGTTGTACAAGTAATTAAAAAAGCAAAAAACAACCAAAATACAAGAGACCGTTATTTAAACCAAGTGATGTTTCTTCAGGGAATACTGCAAAGAGCTGAAGCTGTCACTCAACAACACCCAGTTTCTTCTCGACTTCAACCAATACATCTATAGAAATACTGCAGATGCATGTGAGTCTTGCATCTCTTTCCCTTCACCTCCAGTCGGCACCTGATTTAGCCTTGTTAGTTTCATGCACTGTTTGTTGTCCCATGTTTTCACCCCCCAATTTTATACTTTGTCTAATTCTGTCAGAAATTGTGTTAAACAATTTTTTGTCTAACTCCATAAACAGCAAATGTAGGGTATGTTTAGTATTTGTTGTGTAGAACTAAAATCATCCGTATTTAGATATCATGATCTCAGGGTCAATATGGTGACTTCGATCGACTGAGTGTTCTCGAAGTGCAATGCAGTCATGCTTTATGACTCATGGTCCTTGATTTGTTGCCCTCTAATGGATCTCAATATGAACATTGTATGGTTTATTGTTTCAAAGCTAATGGGATAAAATATGTTTGATCCATTTAAACCCAAGGTAAAGTCAAATAGTTTGGCACTAATATCATACTTGAGTATTTTATTTTGAGTCTTTATTAATTGGTGTATGCATTATTTAAAGCAAAACCAGAGAGTTGTGTTGGAAGTGGGTTGGTATTTTATAGGCGCTGGTTCAGATGATTTCATTTCAAAAAGAATTTCTCCTGACAAGAAGGCTGAAACTCAATCCCTTGTCATCATCTACCTACTAACAGCCAGTCCTTCACAAAGTATTGTCTGATCTTTAGCATGTAATGGCCAGTCAGGTCACCCTGGGGGAGGATTTACTGAAAAATGCTATGAAGTCATTTTTTTTTGTATATTTAGAAGAAGGAAAAAAGAATTGGCTGCTCCTCTTCACAGGCTATTACATTTTTGTTCTCGATCCCCGTTATTCTTACTGTTACGCAATAAACAGATGTGGGTCCTGGGTTCAATGTACACTGGCACACGACCAATATTCCCTATACAGTATATGTAAAATACCTTCTCGCTGCCCATAACTGTCAACACCCCCTTTTCTCTGTTATCATAAATTATTTACAGTGTAATCTGATGTTGAAAAATTATTGATATGTGACATTTATCTTGTCCTTAATCCACAGGCAATGAGTCCCTTGTGAAAAGGCTCATCCTTGATGCAGGACTCACAGCTGAACTGGTAAAAGTTTGGAAAGAGCAATCAGTGTGAGTGCGAAATATTACAGTTTTATATTAGTTGTAAATTTGTAATCTTATTTACTTTCGTGAACAATGAACATCCTCGGGAAATAAAAAATTGTATCCTCTTATATATGATTCTATTTTACATGTATCATTCTTTCTCTGAATTGTGAGAGTTAATGCTTGTGTCATTCTTCATTTATTGGCAAACAAATCCAAAGTTTTAGTGTATTTTTCTCTATTATGGGCGATTTTGTCTAATCTTTCTATTGAAACATGATGAAAGCATATCAAAAAAGCATGTTACACCAAGCATACTGAACTCAGCCAAGGCATGCTACTTGGAGGGGAAAACAAAGTAATTACATCAGTGTGCTCCCTTTTATTGTGTTCCCGCATGTCTGAAATAATCTCCACACATTTTCACGTTCTGAAGTTCTGAAGGGTATCTGTTTATCATTAAAAACATACAAAACAAAGACCAGTGATCAGGTATATAAGTAAATATAAAAATGTAACTTTAAGAGCCTACATACTTCTTTTGCCGTTTGTGTCAACTTGGATTTATTTTTTTTGATTTTGTTTTTAACGTTTTTAGTGATGGAACAGTAGCGAGGTTTGTTGCCACAGATGGAGGAATTACTAGAGTTTATCCCAAAAGGTACTCTTCTTTCATTTTTACTTCCAATTAAGCTTTATTCCTGAATGTACTATCACTAATATGTCATGATACAAACAGAAGGGATGGTTACGTGAAGTCGGACATCACAAAAGTCAAAGTTTTCCGTTGCCTTTTTTTATTTTTGTTGGGTGAAGTTTGTGGTTATTCTATTATGTGAAGAGATCACGTGATGTGAATAATGCTGCCATTAGATTATCTCAGTTAGTAGTTTTTAAAGCAAGGAACTGAAAAGGTATATTACAATTAAAATATATACTTTTGGAGGTTATCTGTATTAAATTTGATATCATTGCTTTAACATAATTACATTTTCAGTGCTGGCGAAGAATGGGAAGAAAATCCTGAGACCTACGAGTCCAGCTTCTACAAGAGGACTTTGGATAATGAAATATACACATTCACAGCTCCATATTTTAACCGTAAGTGTGCACGTGTTTGGATCTTAAATGCAGTTTTGTTTGTTGCGGATGTGCTTCACTGCCTTTGGACGTGATCCCAACATTATTGGCAACCATTAGACTGCTTGGCCTCTGATATCATTACTTTATCCGTGTTCTTTTCCTGCTGTTTTTTTAGCACACATCCCCACCATCACTCCCCCCCCACTTTCCTCTGTATACATCCTGTCATCCCCCACTGATCTTTCTAACAGACATCAGCACTGGCAAATGTCAGTGCTACAGCTACAGTACATTTGACTGAATTAACACATGTTCTGTTTTCAGAAATAAAACGCTTGGAATTTTATACAACAAAAGTCAATTATTTTCTATTTCTTATTATGCTCAATGGAACATATTGTCTAATACACCCTGTCATGCATTTGTTTCAAATAATGTAAAATGAAAACTGTTTAACATCACTTGTGTCAATGTTTGAAACTCCAGCAGAGGTACGGGAGCCTGTGTCTGAAACAGGGATCCTGGTGAGCAAAACAATAGACCTCTTCGTTGATGAAGTCATGCTCAAACCAGCAGGTCAGTTTTGAAAATTAAATCAGTTTAAAACTGGAAAATTGTTTTCCAGTTTAACTTCCATCAGACAGAAGCATTCTGTGTTTTCTGGTTTAACTTTAGTGGTGGGAGTAAAACTCAACGTCTCATTTTGGATGAGCATTTTTATCAATGCTACGCTGAAATTCAATGTAAGTACTTTGAAAAAACTGCTGGAAATCAATACTGTAATTAAGTAATTTAGGATATTAATAATAGAAAATAATAATAATAGAAAAAAGTCTAACTGCTTTCTTCACTATTTTTCCGCCTAAAACAGTGCAAGGATGAGATTTGTGGCTGCCTCAGGAATGACAGGGTACAAAGGTTTATGATAAATGGAAGACACAATTATAAAAAAAATATAAAAAAGGATTAGTTGAAAAAACACCATACATCAACTAGATTGTTATGGTATCCTATTATTTATGTAATAATTTAGTTTTTTATCTTTTGCAGCATGTGGATTGTGTTATATTGGATGATGGAGGATTTCTTCTAATGTCAAATCAGGAAGAATATATTTCCCTGGTAAGTTACCACTAACACGTGTAATCAGAAATTATCTCGGGTATTTTAGGTGATTGTAACCAACCTGAACTTCTCTGAACTTGACTTTAGGTAATTATATCCTGGTTTGTCTTAGTTGTTTCTAATTTGATTTGATTATCCTATTCCATGTTACTTTATCTAACTTTTTTTCTTAACTTATTTTATTTTATTGTGAAACACCAAGGCTAACATTTCACTTAAAGTAATCAAGTTTATCTTATCTAAACTTATTCTTTTCTGAACCTTGTTTTAATCTTATCTGATATTATAGTTTTATAGACAAACGTACCTAGTCATAATTTTGTGCTTTTAGTTTCCCTCTGTTTTTTACTTTATCTTAGCTTTTGATTGAATCTAATTTCTATTAGTAGAATATAGTATCCCAAAGTAAGAAAAGATATTTTTTTTGCTGCTTTATCGATCGTTCGTTCTGTATAAAGTTGGTTATTTCTGCTTGTGAAATAATCAGTCCCATAAAATGTAAAATGCTTTATTTTGCTTGAGTAAAAAGCTTTAAGAAGGACCTAGCATTTTTTAGCTATAGTTTGACAGGACAGCAGAGAATTCTTGTCTAAAGTAAAGCACAAGCCAACACACAAGGTTCAAAGGGAAGTTTTATTCTGTAATGGATGCTGCAGTGAAGTGCCTCCTGTGAATTTAAAAGGTCTGCTCCACTGCGTAAACTCTGATCCTTTTGGCTCCCCTTCGGCCCTGCCTGTCGGTTGTAGAATTTACAGTAGAGCTGGCTCAGGAACACTGAAAGTCATTTAGGGGAGGACATCCAGTTTACTGAATCTATTCTGCTGTCACATCCCTATCAGGCTTTTGAGTATTTATCTTTTTAATTTGTTGATTCTGTTGTATATTAGTTATAATGTCTGCATTTTTCTTAATGTTTTTAAATTCATTTCTCTCAGAGACAAAATTCTGAATGGTAGTAATAAACATTTTAGAAAAACATGTTTTCAGCTACAGGCATTTTTATGCTGTGACTTCTACTACTTAGTGTTTTCTTTTCTGTCTCTACACTATTCTAGATAGGTCAATTCTTTGGTGAAGTGGATCCAGTGCTGATGATAAACTTAGTTAACACATCCTTGTACTCCTTTAACAAGACATATGACTATCAGTCTGTATGTGACCCAGAAAAAGACAACAAGGCAGCAGCAGGACCCCGCTCCATATATGTGGTCAGTTAAGTACTCTTTTTGTATGTACTCTTATTGTACACATGCTTTTCTTTATTTGTGACTCAGATCTTCTAAATCTCCATTAATGGTTTTCTTTTCTTTTTTTCCTAGCCAACTATTGCAGACATGCTCAGTATAGGCTGGTGGGCTTCTACTGCTGCTTGGTGAGTGTTCAGGTTCCATACCTCTAATATTTGTTTGTGTATTCATGTTACCAGTTCATAGTCTGAATATGCTGACTGAGTTGACTTCATTGTGTTGGAAAATGGTTCTGGCTAAGTCAGTGTAAGAATTGGAAATTTCCACAATGTCAAGGTGAATTGTTTTCTCGAAGGTTGTCCAAATGCAGCATGATCACCTTTTAACATGGATTGGCTAATGTTTCCCATGATATTTACATCACCAGTGGCTCTAATGTCAGACAGATGTGTTGTTTCTTCCAAGGATCTATCGTTTGAAAACGAGTTAAAGATGTTTTAAACACATGCTTCCAAATCAAGTTATGTTGTTTTCTTTTTTTCCTATGTCTCAGGTCAATACTTCAACAACTTTTCTTCAGTCTTCTGTTTCCAAACCTTTTAGAAGCAGGTAAGATTTTATTTATTTTTTTCACATTGGGATGGCAAAAGAATTAACATGCAAAGATGGATCCCAGTATTAACATTAACTAAAGCCTGTCATAATGGGGTTTGAGACAGGACCCAACTGCAGGCAACTGAATGCAACAAATACAGTGTTGAAGATTTATTAAATAAATTAAAAAATCAACCTAACAAGATCAGCAAACAAAATGGTGGAGTAATAGAAAACAGCAGGGAAGATATCAATGGAAGTTAGACCAGAAGCTTAATTGCACTGAGGGAGAGAATAAAGTGGCATAGGAACTAGAGGGACTCATCAAACATAACTACATGCAGCTGGGAAAGAGAACAGGCAGAGACAATTAGGGAATATAAAACAGCTGAGAAAATGAACAGGTAGGCAGACTGAGGTCAGATGAGAGATAAACACAGCATGGAGAAAGTTTAAAGTCAACTAGAAAGTAATATGATCAGGAAACACAAAGGGTCATTAAACTAAAAAAGTCCAAACACAATCAGCTAAATTAAATAACAGAAGGATTGAACTAAATGGATATAAACCGGCCAGATGATAAAGAAATGATCAAAAACCCTAAGGCAAAAGTGAAACTAAAAAGTCCAAATTTTATGCATGATGACAGAGTTCCCTTCGCAGCACATTTATAATCAGTTTTCATGTCTTCCGTGACCGTTATGATTCAGTCTCCATAGAAAGTAATACGAATATAGAACATAGAATTTGAAATATTTACTATTATATTTTACACCATGAGTCATTGCACATGTTTTCCATACTTTTTATCATTATACCCCAACAACAGCAATGGCGGTTTAAATTCTATTGCCACACATACATATTTAACAGCTTAAAAAAACACAAGGCGTAATCACAACATGCACATAGCAGCCTATAGCCTACTTAGAGTATTGCCAACATAATGAGGTTGTGATAAGGGACAACTTTGACTTCACATTTACTAAAGATGAAGAATTACAGATGCTGGTGCCACAATAAGAATCCACCACAACCTAACCAGCAACATAATGCATTCAACTTTAAGAGACACTGCTCTTGAATGTTGCTTAGTTTTAACAATACTAATATTCAGTTATATTAAATAAAAAATTTCTAAATCTAACAGAGAACATGGAATTGTTAACATTTTTATGTTTGACATATTGAGCAGATTCCTTGTTTTCTCACAAGTGGCTTATTTGTCCATCTCTGCAACCTCTCTTATGGTTATGTATTTTAATTTTCAGTGGAGTCAGCTGATGATGACATACCAGATGCCATGTTTAAAGAAAGCTGCATCACAGAACAGACTCAGTACTTTTTTGACAATGATGAAAGATCATACTCAGGTGTGCTAGACTGTGGGAACTGCTCCAGGTAAGTCTAATGTGTATTTATAGAAGTATGATGCATCAGTGGAAATCTAGATTTTCTTATGTACAAGTTAGTCTAGCTATTCATCGTGAAAATGAGATGCGCTACATAAGATTTTGCACATTTTATCCATCCTCCAACAAATATTTCAGTTTAACAAACTCTGAAGACTGCCAGAAAAAGCTGTTAGATTGCTGGCCTCTCTTCATTTTGTGGACTGACTTTAAGCAGCCGTTTTCTGATAAGCTTTGATCAGACACAAACCACCTGATCTGCCTGTGACCTGAATGGCACAGGAAAGAAAAAAAAAGAAACTACTTAGTCAGTTTTTCTGTTCTCTCACTGTTGCAATAGTTCTGTCTCAAATAACTGTCTCATGAGTCTGAAGCTTTACTCCTCAAAGTTTAAAACTACAGAACCAGAGACATGTTATTGCATACATTTTGTCGTGAACCCAAATCAAATATCTAAAACATTGTATGTATACACAAATAAGCTGTTAGTTATCACTTTTGCTTTGACGAGATAATCAATCTCACCTCACAGGTTTTGCATATTAAGATGCTAATTAAACAGCATGGTTATTGCACATGTGTGCCTGAGGCTACACATAATAAAAAGGTTTTTATCAGTGGATTTTGATAGATATGTGTGTATGTACGTACGTACGTATGTACATTGTTTTTGGCTTCTTTTCTTTTAGAATGTACCGTGCTGAGAAGCTTCCAAACACAAACCTGGTGTTTCTGATCACCGATGCCAAGGCAACATGTTTATCGTGTGACCCCAGGCCACTTCGTCAGGCCGAGCAACCCTGTATCCTTTTTCTTTTGGCTTGTAAAAATTCACTAGATTTTTACATCTTACGAGCTTTCCAGTTTAACATCCATGACCCACAGGATAGTGAGGCTTTAAACTCTCAATATAAGGAAGCACACCTAAGGAGTTTGTAGTAAATCCCCAGTGGCTTCTCAGTGGACCGTTAACCAGATGGGCAGCATGTGAAATACAGTCTCACACTTCTTTGAGCTACAGGCTACCATCAGACTAAATTAAACTATTACCATATATACATACAGTATTATGTTAAAACGTGGACCGGTTGTACAATATCCTGCCCAGTCAAAAATATGCTGGTTCATGTAAACACAATTCACATTTCCTGACATTTGAAAGTGAAAGGTTTTTTGTATAAAAAAATAAAAAAATAAAACTTTTTATAGAAAATTGAATTAGCAAATCTCTACTCTGCAATGATTAGTTTAAGCTACATTGAATAACTAGAACTTCCATTAATTTATGTGAAGGGAAGACTGGTGAAAATACAATGATGATAGCCATTTTTTTTCCTGAGCTTCTTTTCAGCTGAAGGACCAAATCCTTGTGAGCTGGCTCAGAACCCCAGATACCGCAAAGGGCCTGATGTGTGCTTTGACAACAACGAAAATGTAAGAAACAAAATCATACTTTGAAACACCTATGAAAATTATTGACCACTTTTTGTTGCTTTACAAATCAGCTGTGATCAACAACGTTAGGCTTTTTTGACTAAAGAAATATTTTATTTGGAACCAAACGTACTTCTACCAAAACCTGACAAAAGCATTAACAAAATTTTAATGTTTTCAATGCATTTCCATTATTTTGTATAACTCTCTCTTTCTCTCTCTCTATGATGGTAACAATTAAAAAGATCTCATTTTGTTGATCATCACTGATTCATCATCACTGTTGATCGTCAAACATACAGTTGGTTGGATAAATTTCATGGTCACTGTGTATAATGTTGTGTAGAGCATATACTTCCAGAACACTTCTTTTAGTGAAATTTCCATATTTTACTGTGTATGTCCAATCAGTTTTTCTTGCCTGCTCCTTTATTTTCACTTCATTTTCATTATTTCCTTATTTACCATTACTTATTATTTTGGTTGTTTTTACTGTCTTGCATTATCTCATCACCTTTGTTTCTTGCTGTTTTATGATTTTTGCATGCCAAGGATAAGCTACTGTGCCCACTCAGCCGGGGTTCCACACTCAGATGTACACCTCTTCTATTGTTTCTGTTTCTGATTTCGTGGTCAGTTTTATTACAAATTTTTATAACTTTATCCAGTCAAGTTAAACCATTGCATGTCGATCCTTCAAGCTTATTTATTTCATCAAATGTACTCTTTAAATTTGAAATATATTATTTTTGCTTATTAACCACTTGACAGTTTAAATCAACGCTCCACCTTTTTTTAGCAACAGGCTGTATGCTCTATCATATAAAAATCTAAATATTCTAGTGATGCTTTGTATCATGTTGTGACTGTTTACTCTGCTTAATACGTTTATTTAATTTAGGTAAGATGAATAGTTGAAATAACACTTTATATCTCAAATTATCTGACAAACTAAGCTAAGGAAGCAACCAGAACCTGAAGTGAAGAGTTGTTTTGTTTTTATTTTTACTGGTATTTATGTTATAATGTAAATTTATATTAAACATGCCATACTCAAAACAAAGCTGCTGTAATCTTAATATTGTGATTTACTGCTACAAAATAATGAATTAGTGTATATTTTGGTACTTTTGGATATTATGTTCAAAGTCACTGGGGGTTGGCATTCTATTTATAGTCTGAAGGTTGAGTTGTAAGAGGAAAAAAAACATACAATCCAATCTCTGTACCTCCATTATAATGTCACTCTGTCCCTTATGTCATTGTTTCTTGACCCCAGTCTAGTATTCAAAAGTCTCTGCTTCATTGTACAACCTCTGCACTACGATTATGATTACTAAGCTGAGTAATATTTAGGAGGCAATCATTTTGCACATTCTGGAATTTCTTGGTTGCCTTGAAGCATCTTTTACTGCTTCACAGACTTTTTAAAAGTTGTGGATATAGGTGGAATCTCACTAACAGCAATGCACTTACCCATGCAGTCCTCTTGACACGTCGTAATTGGTCTACCTTGTTAACTAGCTTTTTCAGAAAGCATTCTCATCTTCTAATTTAATCAGAATGATATTGATATTTACTCCCTTGACTTCATTACCACTTTCATCTAAGCTACAGATGAGATAATTGAATTCATACCAAAGAGCCATTGAGCAACATCAGTAAAACACTACAAATTAGGCCTTGTGATTAAGTTACAATAATGTCCAACTTCATATTTCTTCTAATCACAGCAATCTAGACCCATGGCAAATTTAAACCATAAAATTGAGCCAATGAAGTCAGTATTAAACCTCGACTGCAGAGCAGGGATTGTAAAACTTCTCCCAACACCCTCTAATACAGAGAAAACCCAATTGCTAGGTTTAAGATACTTCATCTTAAATCCTAAAAAAAATAGCAAATGCAGATTATTTAGAAGGCATTCAAATGATCTACTGGAGCGTTTTGCTTTGTGGCATTTGAGGAAAAGCAATGAAACAAAGGAGCAAGGTGGATCAAATCAAATTTATTATTGCGTCTCAACCCAACTTTGAACAATGCTTAGAATGTCTAAATATTTGGTGAAAAATTTTTTACACACCTTTTTAAATCCTGCCTTTCATTGTGTTGCAACAATCATACTCCCAACTTGCGACTGATTCATGTGAGTGCATGTTTATGTTATGGAGAGGCCTTTTAGGGAAGCAACCGGGAGGGGAGGAATGGCAGAGGAAGTGGATGAACATAGTAAAACTGGGTTTGCCCTTTTCCATTTTCAAGCTGTCTATTTTATATTTGGCCCCGCACCTCACAGGAAGACACTTTGTGTTGAGACCAGTCCATTTTGTCACTGGAGTAAACAGAGGAAGCCTCATATGGCTTTCCTGCTCTTTGATTAAAGAAGACTTCTGTCTTTTTCTTGAAGAATTCAGCCCTGCACTGATATCCAGATTACACCCTAAAAAGACATAACTTTTGAAACAATGCAGTACTCAAATGCTAACTAGGGCATAAAAATCTAAAATAAAATGTTATCTTGTTTCCTTTTCTGTATTTTTTTCTTTTCAGTTTTTCTGAAAAGTGTTTCAGAAAAATTTAAAATATTCCTTCCAAAAGGTGTTTGTATCCCTCTCACATCCTGAATTTGCCATATCACAACTGCAAATAACAATGTATTTCACTGGGATTTTTTATGAGAAAAAAGTATCGCAGCGTTGTAAGATGAAAGGCAGATTACCCGTGTTTTCACCTTAACCTACTAGTCATACAGATACTGGTTTAATTACAGAAGCATCCAACGTAGCTATAAAGGACAGTAGAGCCAGTTCTTGGGTAAAAATGTGTAAGGGAAAATGGTTGGGTTAGGGTTGCTTGTCTGTTTTTGTTCTTTGATTGTTGTGAGGGAAAATGTAATTCAAGAAGATGCTTGCTTTAATGAAAGCAAAATTAACCTTTAGGCCTTCATGAAAAATGCTATATTTTGAATAAAGCACTGCACCTCTTCCTGAACACATCATTGGCAAAGCTGCACCTGATAGTTGCAATATCATGTTGTGCAGAATTTTTTTTTTTATTCCAGCAGGAATGTTAAACATGGTGTATCATGTATCCTATTTTAAAACCTTTGCAAGGTATTTACAGTTAGGTTCTAAAAGTAAACTAAAAATAAAAGTAAGTCCTCCATTTGCAATTTTGTCTTTCCAGCTTTTTTGTTTAAAATGTTTTGGTCTAACAAATAATTGAAATCCTCAACGAGGTTTCCAATATTAAAAAGTTAGGTTACCAAATCGAATACATGTAAAATATTGTTTGTTGTATTCTGTGTTTCATTTCTCCCTATCTGATTTGCCTGACAGGAGGATGATTCTGACTGTGGAGGAGGGACCCACCTAATTCCGAGTTTCTGGTGCACGCTCGGCCTTCAACTGCTGTTCTGGCTCACCAAATCTTTACTACAGTCGTGACCCCTGCACACACTGAAACGCACACTCATGCCCAGATGATCATCACATTTCACGGGAGGCCAGAAGACGTTCCATTTGCACCATACAGGATGTATGGAGAAACACGTGAGACATAAAAAAAAAAAAAAAAAAAAAAACGGTTTCAGCATTTCCATTTTACAATGCCAAAGTGTGCTCATCCATTTCCTCCTCAACGCTTTAAAAGTAAAAACAAACAGATCAGCTGCAGTCATTTCCGTCATCTACAACTTAATCCTCTCTATGGTGCAAATGTAAGAGCTAACCAAACCCTTTAATTCTGCCTCATCTTTTTCATTTATAAAGAACGAAGGTTTATTCCACTATGCCAACTGGAAATTACTCAAAGACTACATGTTCACTGACAGCATTGATTTATAAAGTTGTCATAATTGTTTGTTGCATAGGAAGAAATATGCTGTAAAGAATTTTTTTAACCATTGCAAATATAATAATTATGGTTTTGATTTAAAATAAAACATGTACAAATGTTATTTTTTCCATTTTTATTTAAATGGCTTTATTTCCAAAATCAACTAGCATTTAGTGACTTGCTAGGTGTTTTCTTGTAGTAGCATGTGCTCAGCAGAGAGCTTAAGATTGCATCATCACTTTGACACCAAAGCTCCTAAACCGCACCAAGGACCACAATTTACAAAGAGAATGTGCAGGGGGTTTTTTTGTTGGTTTTTGTTTTTAACAAGATGCGTTTCATATGGTATATCACTATTTCAGCTACACCAACAGATGTCTGTGCAACCTGCGCAGGATCTTGTGGGTAAATGACAACTTCAAACTCCAAAAATGGTTGTGCTTGGACTAGTAGTTTTGGTTGTCTTCGGTTTGATGCATTGAATTCCCAGTGCCTACATAGTAGCTTGAAATGTTCGGATATATGAATGAAGCAGTGCACCAGAGTTGTATTCTTATCATGTATGCCTCTAGGCTAACGCTTATTTCACTATTGCGAGAAAGTCAGCCCTTGCAGTGATATTTTATGAAACTGGCCAAATCCACTGGTGATAATCAAATTAATCAGATCCACACCACGGTTCAATAAATCAGGCGTTTTGATTACAGGAAAAGGGAAAAGCATTCTGATGTACACATGTCCTTGAGCATCTTTCTTTCTCCTTTGTAAACCCTGTTTCTGTTCCCTCTCTGGACCACCAGACTCAGGATGACTTGTGAATGAGATCAGCATATCGAAGACTGTTTTATTTGATTCTTTTCTCTTGTTGTCACCTCCCTGTTTTTTGTTTGTGTTGCTCCAAAAGTCCTGTGAAGAAAGGCGCTAAAGGTTTAGCGTCAAAATGCTGCATTATGATGGGATGAGCTTGTCTTTGTTTGATCGCTGTATTTGCCTGTGGTCAGCTTTAGGGGGCGCTAGAGAGAAACTTTCAGAACACAGTACTACAAGTGGTAATTTTGCATTGCCTTACTTTATTAATCGTCACAAAGATCACATATAGGTTTGGTTCTGTTGAATTATGAGCTATTTCACTGATAGCTGATAAATTCTCTTTACCTTGCCTTCATGGTGACATTCTGCTGCTGAGTGATCAGGTTATGCTGTCTATTAAAGTTGGGTGTTGACTTGTGTTTTAACCAAGGAGTCCCTTGTCAATGTGCAGGCATGTGCGTGTCCCTCTGATATCTGATTGTGCTTTAATACTGTATAAGAAAATACTCTTTTATGGAACTTCACTAGCCTGAATAAGTTTTGTATACATTTGTACACTAATACTATTTACTGTATAAAACAAAACAATCAAGCAAAAGAAAGTGTTTATAATATGGTGTTGATTATTGTGCAAATATATATATTCACAATAAAATTGTTGTATTGTTATGGCTAAGATTCCAGTTTATTTATTTCTTATTCCCACACATGCCGTTTTTTCTGACTGTCAGCTGCCCTAAACATCCTTTTTGCTGGAAAAGCAAAGAACATCTGGAATTGGGTTTTCAATAACACTGCATCTATAAAATTGCCAGTATTTCCTGACTGCCTAATAATATCTGTTTGTCATACAATAACATCAAGTAACCAAAAGTAACAATAATAAAAGACATACATTTGTTGTACCACAGACATTTCTTTGAATTCTTTGAAATGATACAATGTCTACTAATTTAAAATGTAACAAACTTCGATAGACAAAAGTCCATGAAGCATCATAGTTTTAATTTATTTTCACTGGTACACTAGTACTGCATCTACTGAGCATATATATATATATATATATATGAATGAATGAGTGCATCAAAGAATCGTTTTGAATGAGAAATTATTACTGTTTTAATTTTTCTTCCTTCTTTCGAGGTGCCATCAGCAACATCATTTAAACGTTAGTTTTCCATTTTCCAGCTATCTACAACTTTTTAGGCCATCTGACTGAGCAGTAGTTAAATAAAGCCTTGAAGTGCCTTTTTGGATTTCTGCCACGAACTGCAGGAAGTGACACAAGATTAATGTTGAACTGACAGCTTGGTCAGTGGCTGGCTCTGCAGGAATCTGTTTGCCATAGGTGAACCCCAGTGAGGTTCTGTAACATGACTGTTGTATTAATATAACACCCTTTTACGTCAACTTACCAGAATATGCTATTTTTAGAACAGTAGTGCAAGCAAGTGACACAATCTCATCAGCCTCTAGGTCATGATGCTTAGAGGACAATCACCCCGAGTCTGAATAAACTTAACTTCAGTTTGGTAAATGTAACAAAGCAAAATCTTTAATTAGAACATTTTTTCTAATTATATTTAAAAAAAGCTTCCCGTAAGGAGTGAGAGGTCTTTTTTTCCCCCATCATCATAGAACACAGATACAGGCATGGCATTAAGGCGAAAACTGACATCCTGTTAAGCATGTACAAAAACAGTCTTGAATAACGGTAATGTGTACTGCCAGAGTGAAAGAGTACAATTATGCTAGGGACCAAACGTTTATAAATATTTATCAAAATATTATTAATGTCAAGGTGCATTTAGTATGCCTTAAAAAGGAAAACAAAAAATGAAATGTGGAGCACATATCTAAATCACACACACACACACACACACACACACACACACACACACACACACACACACACACACACTAAATTAGTTTTCGTTTTGGCACCTGTTTTTTCCGAAGCATCAACCATTCTGTCATCAGCTTCAACTTCAACATCTGTGTGAAGTTTCTGAGAGAAAGAAAGACAGTGTTCTTTCGTACAGAGCAACAAACACACACTTGGCATGTAACATCAGGAAATGCCACAGTCCTTTCCAAACCTATCAACATTACCACAGAGCTCTCTGTTCTCCCTTCCTATGTTTTTTTGTTTCTTTTCTTTTCTTTCTCCACCCTCAGGTTACCGTGTGGGAGTGTATGTCCGTGTGTGCACATGTGTTTACATGCTTGTGAGTGACATAAATGAAAATCTATATGCGGGCTTGGTTGTTAGATCTTTGTTTCTGTTCATAGTAAGCCTTTACTTGCTACTGGGATCCTATTTCACTCCGTTATAATGACATCACAAAGCTGTTGGACGTTAGAGACCTTGGGCTCCACCTTCCACCTGTGGATGTCCACAGATGCTCAGTAGATTCCACTTGAGTTTAGGTGCGGAAACATGCTTGACCAGTCTAACCTATTTAAACTCAGGGTTCATGTCGGCATTTATAATTCCCTCATAAAAATCTAGCTTCTCACAGCCAACAGCACTCAACAGCAATCACCTTGGACCATGACAATCACCAACATTGTAGACCTTATAATGCTTAAATTTGTGCTCTCCAGCTGGTTATTTCAATTCAAGTGCAATACTATCAAAACCAAACAAGTTATTTTGGTGTCATCAGTCTAGAGGGCATGGTTTAGAGGAGGCTTTCTTCTGGGATGAAGCTCATGCAGAACAAATTGATGCTGGGTGCAGTTTATAGTCTGAGAAACTGACTCACCACCTCTTCAACCTTTGCAGCAAAGCCGAAAGCACTAATACAGTATTTCTATTTTCAAAATGTACCCTCTGGATATATCACTGAGCATATGCACTCAACTTTGTTTGTGACGCATGTTCTACGTGGATTTGTGCTGTTAAGCAGTTGTCTTATCTTGGCCACCATGCTGCTGCTTATTTACAGGATGAGGCAATCTTCTCCTAAACCAGGCCAATATAATGCAGAGCAACTGTTTCTCTTTCTTTTACATTTACAGAGAGGTCTTTGCCTTGAATTAACCCGTTGAACTTTCAAGTATCAACATGAGAGTATGACAACAAAAGCACCCAATTCAACATAACTGATTTCTGTTTAGATTGAAAGTAGTGCTATAAATGGGGTTGGATTTAAGCCTGGACTTTGACTGGGTCATTTCATTCTCATCTGGGCATATTTCCTTTATTTTTTAAATATCTGTTGTGTCCCATGTAAGGCCTGTGATAAATGATATATAAGATTTTGTTTGGCTTTCAGATTCTATTTCCTTTCCAGTTTTTTTTTATAAAGGTTAGATTTGTTAAAAACTACAGATTATCTCATGGAGTACTTCCACCAGAGTTGTTGATCCCCTAATCTTCTGCAGGGTGCAGATGGACATCTTTACTATTTTTTCAATCATTTCACTCCATGCCTGACCTCATATATAATCAGACATCTGAGGACAACTGGTTGCAGTGAATTGTTTTACAAAATATCCACGTAATACATTTAAGATTTTATATGAAAAGAACAATTACCTTCTTGTGCTCGTCCATCACATAAAACATGTAAATATGTTGAATAGTCGTAATAGATAAAATATGAAAACTTTAAACAGGTATGAATACTTTGGTAAAGTGCAATACACTACCTTTGTCATGGCTTTGTTTAGGCTTCTTACCCACTTGCAGGAAACTTGAAGGACAATAATTCTTGTACAATTACGAACTAACGATTAAGATAGTCCGGGGTTGAGTATAACAATGAGGGTGATTATTAGCTCCGAGAAACATAGGCATCTTATTTTATGCTCGAGGAAGCTTATAGGCTTGGAAGCAAGCAACATTCTGAATTTTATAGCTAGACTCAGTTTAGGACTGACTGGCAGTCACCTCATTTTAAATAGTCTCTAATAAGACAGCTAAAACAAAGGTGTTGGAGATTAGGCAGAGGAGGCAGCAGTTTACCCAGACATCTTCTGCTGGATCACTAGGAAGAGTGAAAAGACAAGGGGAAAAACAAGCACAAATCAACCCTTTACTTGGAACGTATAGCCCTCCCAGTCAATGAGATACGGGTATCCTTGACACCACCAATGGGAGACTGCGATCCATCTTACATCATAAGCCGGGTTCCCATCAATGTCCCTGGCAGGGGCTTAGGAGGAGGGCACAGAGAGCTGACTGGTTTCTGAGAAACTTGAAAAGGAATTTAAAAAAACATATTTCAAACTGAATTATTCCTTAGACTAATGGTCATGACTTCAAGCAAGTCTGGCTAGATGCAAGGTAGCAGAAGACTGAGTTCAGTAACCAATCAGTGCTTTAAGTTAGCCTGAACGGAGAAGTTACCATATTTCCATATATTAACACTTAGTGCACCAGGACGTTTTCTCGAGCCTATTGTGCATACTGGAACTTTGGTTTTAGTTTTCCCAGCAGGTAGAACATCCCTTTGGCTTCTCCACACTTTACAGCTTGAAGGCTATTTGGTGAAAGAAAATAAAAATCCCTCTAAAAAAAAATCCTGTTGTTTTGTTCCACAACATTTGCCATACACATTACCAGCACATTTTCATTTTTTACGTATCAGCATACTGGAGACTGTTTTCTAGTGTACCCATACTGAGACGGTTACATCAGTCTGTGTTTCAGACCATGCAGTGACACCCCTTGAAGCACCAAACTTTTTTTATTTTGGATAACAAATAACATAATGCTTTATATTGCATTATAGAAGCTTTATATTTGTTTTTTTGTAATTCTATTTTTTATATTGAACTGACTGTTGTTTTGTTCCTTGTTGTGTACAATAAAACTAATTTTATATGGATAAATACTCAAATCTAAATATATGACCTATTTTTTTTTGTCCCATATTTGGGGGAGTGCTTGAATTATTGTTAGTTTTTGTTTGTTTTGTTTTGCTTTTTAGACTTTAACCAATCAAGTAATTAACAGATGCTTTAGAACTTTTCCTTTAATAACTGTGTGTATTCTAACCTTGCATTGTATTTTTAGAGAAAACAACAACAGATTAGCTAAATGTTTCCTATATATACTATATTATATTTAGTAAAGATGTAACTTAAAAGCTATTGTAGACACTTGAAGCACCTCTCCTTTGCAGATCCTGCATTCTGAGAGCTGGAGGTAAAACTTCACCCAAAAAAACCTACACAGCATGTGCAAGCAGTCGACTGTGTGTGTTCTTGCCTTAGCTTCCCAGCATGAATGTCTGGCATATCACTCAGGTGGGATCTGAAAAGCTGTTTTCAATCCCGCCTGCTAACATGCCATGTTCACCATCAACATGTTAACTACACGTTTGAGGTCTGACGCAGACACATGTGGGACGAAGTATACCTACAACCCCACTGCAGCTTTTCTCCAACTCAGCCCTTTTATTTTTGCCCAGCACGTTTGCTACCCCTGTGCATCAGTGTTTCTGAGTAAATCACGCAAGCACAAATTTGGAGTGAGAAAAACAGACAGGACAAACTGACTGTTTGCAGATGTCTAAGAAATTGGGAAACCCAAGTTTAGGTTATATTTTAAGATTTACTGTCACATTTTCCTTTTGTGTATGCTCGTTGGTTTCCTTTTATTTTTGCTATTTCAGGCATTTCAGTGAATGCTTTTCAGAGACTGTTGATACTCAGATTCTAGAATGGAAACACTTTGATGTAGTACATTTTTCACTTTGCATGCATTTTATTTTATTTTATTTTTTATTTTTTTTTCCCTTGTCCTGTTCAGCATCATGGCTAGTAGAATAAGTTTCTGGCAGCTATAGTTGTGCTTAACAGATTTTCTTTTCCAAGTGAGGCTTTATAGAGCCTCCCTTGATTCCATACCTTGATCATTTATTGATTACTGAGGTGTTATATACATTGTAAAGCTAAACAGGACTGGGGGGTGGGGGGGGGGGGGGTGCACAGAGTGAAAGGGAACATATCCACATAACAATATTCAAATAGAAACAAGTAAACAAACAATAACAAAGACAAACAAACAAAACAAAGGAACCAAAAAACTAGCTGCAACTAGATCGCTCCTGAAGCATCCTTGGGAAACTGCGAAATAGCAATGAATCATACCTGGGGAGATATCATTGGGGTGATATAAATAACAGATCGGCACAGTTAAAGTGTTTTGATCTCTATACTGTGTGATTGCGCGTGAGCATGCAGAAATTGTGATGCAGGTATTACGTGAATTATGCTCAGCCATGGGTACGGAGGGCCACTGCCAACCCCCTCCCAGAGCCCAGAGCGAGCAGAGGAAGCACAAGGTCCAGGACACTGGGGCCACGCAAGAGCACAGAGATCAGACAGCTCACCGCAGGGACACCACGCACCCGCCCAGAAGACCGCAGAGGGGGCCCGGGTTAGAGCCCCCCGCGGCCGCGAAGTAGGGCCCCCAGGGTACCAGGAGCAGTACTCTACCCGTGGCCCATGCATTTTATTTTAAATTAAGATCTTAGTTGCAAAGTTGAGTTGAAAGGCTCCAAAGGGAAATATACAATGGGGAGCTGTTGTCAAATGTGTTTGATTAACATACATATACAGCCAAATAGATTAGGTTTGTGTATATCACACAAACCTTGATAGTATTAGTATTTTTATCTTCCTTGCTGTGCACTTTTGCAAAAACTTGTATGCTGTCAAATTGCCGTCATAATTGGGTGCATGTGGAATGCCTATGTGTTTTTGGTACACACTTTATGTATACTATGCTAAAGGATGTGTCATTTAAACAGTTATGCTGTGTGTGGATATACAAACTCACCAAGCCATTTTGCTCGTGAATTGTTCAAGTGTTCAGACATAAATGTTCACATCAACACCCATAATCACAGGAGGAAGGGCAGACAAAAGGCAAAAAGTGACTGTTCTCTCAGAACTAAGAGTGTTTTGCTGTATTAAAATATTTAGTGTAATAAAACTTAATATGTTTCACTACAGGAAATAAATTAATCACGTTTTTGTGTTTGAAAAGTTACTGATAAGTGGGTTTCCGGATATTCATTGTTCATTTTAATGTAAATAAACTTCTTCTGATGAGAGCAAAAGAAAAAATGCCTTAAGCCCTAACAAAGAAAATATTGTAAAATATTGAAACAGTGTTGCTGCAGACAAAACAAGCCGAACAATGACCTAAAAGTTTGAAAGAAAATTGTCGCTAGAATATGACCTGGTTCCCAGCTTTTTATGATCAATAAAGTTTAGTAATACAGTAAAATGATAAAAAAATTTTGCTAAATTTAACCATAATTAATGACAAGAATCAAGAATCAGTTTATATATTTATATATATATAATCCAATTTAGAACAGAGGTTGTCTCAAGGCACTTTACAAGACAATAAATTACGTTGTCTATGTTAAATTCCTCAGGTTTATAAAATAAACTAGGTTTCCTTTTCATTTTTACCCTAACTATCTCATTAAGACATCCAATATTAAGGATTCGGAGTCAAACATGCTCTTTATTTGCCACGTTTGTGCATGCAAACAAGACATTTTATATCACTTCCGTTACGCTCACATTTCAACATGGAGATCAAGTTTGTTTTCTTTTTTTTCCCCGTTTGTTTTGTTTAGGTTTTTTGGTTGTCCACAGAGTTTATTTGTGTTGCTTAATGGAGCAAACCTCCATTAAGACCAGTGGCCAAAATCATGTGCTCTGACAACAGGAACTGGGTGTTTATTTAAAGGAGGACAGTATCTGTGTTTACAGTATCTTCCCCAAGCACTTCACAATTGCCTTTCTGCATCTTCCTCTTCTAATTGCACACACATACCTGAGGCACTTATAGCAGTATGTCCACATTTTTTTATGCCTCTCACTTAAATCAATACAAGGTTTTATTTATATTATTTTACCTATATTTAAAACATTTAATTGTATTAGCAAAATCTTTTTCAGCATTATCTGTGTGTAGAAGTATGTCATCTGGGGCCAACACAGGATTAACCATGCAGATGAGAAAGTATAAATGTGTTTTCATATGCTAATTTGTGTTGAAAAGTAAAACTGCCCAATCCCAATGCACACAAAGGTTTCAAACAAATCTGCAGGAAGTCCATTAATACTCAACATGCTCCACAAGTATGCATGCAAATAGAGTGACCATTGCTGGTCCGCTCTGTTTCTGTACTTCCCTTTCAGACAAAAAATCCATTGTTCCAGAATGTTCTTCATCTGCACTCCCTGTGTAACAGCTTCTTCACCCTCCATATCATCTCAATCTCCCATTGAATTTTCTCTCCCCCTATTACCAGATATGAGGGTTTCTGGCAATAACCAGGCACAGATGTGAGGAGTCTCCAATGGTGATGGGCTGGCACTCGCATGGAGCGAGGCAGAGGGCTTCTGGGTTTCTCTAATTTCCATCTCCAAGCAGAAGCCTTGCAGACGCAGTGAAAACACCCACTGGATTCTTGCGAGTAGAGTCAGTAATGAGATTGTGGCGGTGAGGAGTTTTTTGTCACTCAGACTGGTAAAGGTTATTCTCTATCTGCTGCTTGTTATGTGTTTGTAAATGTGAGTTCATGTATTCTTAGTAAAAGACAAATAGGTGGGGTTAGAAAACTGTAGGACATTTTATATGTGTTTTATAACAGTTATAAAAACATGTTATACAAATAAAAACATGTTAAAAACAGAAAAGTTGTTTTTGCTTCAGTGACCGTGTGTGACTCATCGCTGTTTCCTTATTATTGCAAGGAACTCTGCAGTCCCGGCAAGACTCCACAGGACCATTACTTACCAAGCCAGACACTATATAGCGAGAGTCTGTTTCCTCCTACATATTTATCCAGCTTTTTCTTCTTTCCTTTTTTTTTTCATTGAGTTTTAAACACATGACATAATTGTCACAAAATAGCAAGAATGTTCACATTCGTGTAAATCTTTAGACTAACTTGATACCTAATCAATACTCTGCTATGGGCTGAGGACTGCAGTGATGCTGGGTGAGGTCTACATCAGAGCTGCCTGGAAGCACTGCCATAAAGTTCTGTGCTATCTCATGCTGTCATCACTGGTAATAGAGATGGCACTTATCCATCCACCCCCCCATTTCAACACCAAACCACCACCCCCCACCCCCTGCTTTAGCACTGACTTCATCTTATCTAAGAGAGAACAAGTAGAGCAGTGCAAACAACTATTCGGCCTATTGGGTTTCCAGTTGCTGACAACTGCCTTCCAACATTTGATACATTAACAACAATGTGTTGGTAAGTACGGACAGAATAGAAGAAAGATTGACCAACAGGATAGGTAAAATGAAGACTACAGTATGACTGAGTGAATGAGAACATACTTCTAAAACTAGAAGGATGTTCTAAAACCAGCTTTTGTAGGTAACTCTTCCATATGGGATTTTCTTTAAACTTTTGTACAACCTAGGCATAACCATGCTAATCCCATTTGAGTTGTTTTTATGAAACAGCCCTTAATATCAACTCATCAATGTTTGGGTTGTTTAACACAACAGGGTTGGACGATAGGTTTGATTCAGCAAGGTTTTATTTTACAAGACAATGGGTTAAAGTAGCTGATCATCAACAGTTTAAAGTATAGAAACACAAACAGCAATGCAAGTAGTTACGATGAATGGTCTATTAACCACAAATGATGGCATTTGGACTTTGGAAAGTAAATGAAGTACTCATAGAGAGCCCCATGTATGTAAAAGAGAACATACAAATCTCAGATGCAGAAATGCATCTGCAAGAATTAAAACTTATTGATGAGTGGTAGTGTAAAATTAATATTGGAATTATACCTATATTATTTAAAAAGATTTATATGAAAAGAGTTATACATGGATTTAAAAAAAAAACAATTATGTACCTATTAAATACTGCTAGAATTTTTTTAATTCTTTGGTTAAAGTATGAAGGTTAAAAATAACTGTAACCTACCTCAATATGTGGAAGATATGTAAAAAGGTAGTCTGATCAGGTTGATATACTATGGTGGTTTCAATGGTACGTCTGCTAGTGCCCTGTCCCCCGCTCCACAGACCTACAGAATACAGCATTAACCAGATACTGATGCAGCTAAAAAATGATTTCTTAGAGACACTGTTAACATTGGAAATATCAATCAATACACCGAAAGAGATTGTTTTGTAATTTGTGGGTTCTTGCAAAACCAAATAAGGGAGATTTAACAAGTTGTCCTTTCTGTAGTTTCTAGTTGTTCTTATTCAGCTTTGTGAGAATGACCATAAATCATAAATATCTCAACTAATTTATAATTTGTTATGCTTGTCCATCCATATAAAGTAAAAAAAAAACAAAGAAAAAGTTTTGTTAAAAGCTTTAAATACACTTCAAAACTTGTGTCAGGGATGTCCTGAGGCAATTCAGTCACTTTATTGAAGGTTTGATTAAACACATCAGTAGGTTCCTGTGTGGGAGTGTCATGGGCTAAACCTTTCTCCTGAAATATGTATTTCAGAATGGGTATATGTGAGTTATTTGCACTGATTAAAAAAAGGGATGCCGGCAGACCTTTCCAAGGACAAACCCTGACATTTTTAGGCAGTTTATTATTATTATTATTACTATTTTGTTACTGTGTCTGCTTCACTGTGACACGACTTTAAAAGACCAAACCAAACACACATGGCAAAGACCCACAGCATTGATGAGATGGCCAAGTACAAAGGGCAAAGTAAAGTGAGGGGAAAGAGGAATAACACATGTTAGACATTTAACCTGCTTATTTGGTTTGTTTGTTTGAACAAACGAGCATGCAAACCCCTTAACATCACAAACAATAGACAACCAGGACCACACAGGGTCGACGGGGTGAAAGTTCGCACATTGGCTGTAAGTACCATGCGTTTGCAGGATACGGGGAGATAATGTCAAGGAAAAATAATAACAGAGATTACAGAAAGAAAAAAAAAGAAGAAGAACAGAGGATTGATGCGTAAACTCGCGCGTGCACCCATGCCGAGAGGAGGGGTGTGTGTGGGGGGAGAGAGTGGGAGGTAGAAGGGAGGGCTGCTAGTAAGTACTTTAGAGAGGAGACGCATCATTTGTGCAGTGCTGGAAGCAACATCTCCTGGTAGCTGTCAAAGCGCGCAGCAGGCAGCGTTTCCATTAGTTCGTTGTTGTTGTTGTTGTTGTTGTTGTTGTTGTTGTTGTCTTCTCTCTCCTGCTGGTTGTTGTGTGATGGCGATGTGGATTTACAGATTTACTGTTGGACTCGCGATCCTTTTTTCCTGCGGTGAGTTCTTTTTTTTCCCCTTGTCTTTCTTATCACCGAAAACTATTTAGTAACTGTGTTTTTTTTTTTCTGGTCTTATACTGGCTCAAGTCTTGTTTTTGCTGCACTGACTGACGCTCCACGCAAGATAACTGAGAGCTGTTTTAGCCTACCTTTATTATCATGCAATCTGACATTATGTTGTTTTATTTCAAGTTTTATTTTTTTAAAGTCGTATTTAAAGAAAAAAAATGTAATGTAATATTTCACCTTTGTAAGAACTTTAAGAGTGCATAAACCCAAGTGATGCAAAACACTATGCAACAGTGGCGTCTGCAAAAAAACCAACTGAAATCAAATAAGTCTTATTTAAGTGCTTGTAGGAGACTGATTGTCAGTGTTCTGTAAAAACATAACTCCTCTCACATCAAGCCACTGGTCAATTCTCATACCATCCAAACTTGTTCCAAACACTGAATTTAAAAGTTGTACACATCACACCAACTGTCAGTTTGGTCACACACTCATTTTTTTATGGAAAAGTCAATTGAAGAACAGATAACTTTGTTGGAAGAAAGGGAAGTGGGATACGGTCCAGGGGATTTGACACCAAAGTTTTCTTTTCAAGTCTAAGTAGCTGTCTTATTTTAAAGGAGATGTAAATGACCTGAGGCACATTGGCACACTCAGGAGGCTGGCTCAGGCTTTGTGTGTGAGTGTTTGTTTTAACAGGTCATTTGCACTGCCTTTCTGAGCTGTGTTGAATTACAATAATTGGGGTTCCCTTTCATCTAAAGTGAAGGAACCAATCTTAGCGAATATGTAATTGCAGAATAAACAAGTCGTTATCCTGTACACAACCTTAAGGACCAAAAGCAGGTTATGTGCTGCCTGTTCCTGCTTATCTGACATAAACGTCTATTTTCCTCTGAAAATGTAAATTCACAATCTATTAAGCAGCAACTAATTTACCATGTTTTGTAATTGTGCAATAGAGGGCAGACGAAATGCACTCCAAGACTATCAGAAATCCGAAGGCACTCAACTGGCTGTCGGGTCTCCAAATTTGTCACATCTGATCAAAAGCAGGAAACTGGGCTTAACCAAATGTGCAAAAACATGCAGTCGTGGAAAAAGACTCGCATTCAACTGCAGGTTCGTAAACATCGATTCTCCTGTTTTATGCGTTTTTTAATATGAAAAAATGTTTTTTGAATATTCTTGGCTGCCACATACTATTTAAACACCTGTATTAACTTTAACTGTGTTTTGGTTCAAGAAATCACAGATTGAAATTATTGTCACGTGTCCTCAGTGCACCCTGTGTCCTTTTCTTTTCCAGAGCGTTCCTCTATGATCATAGGAACAGGAAATGCCAGTGGCTTTCATTTGACAGAAGTTCACCAGGAGCTCAAAGCCATCAGAACCCCTACTATGACCTCTATCAAAAGAAAGGTGCTCTCTTCCATTTTTGTTTTCTTTTTGTCAACTGATAGGATCAGAAGCTGTCTCGCCCAGTCAGTCTGTCAGTTGATTAAGAAAAGAAAGTTATCTCCATTAGAGATTATTTGTGTTGTTAATAATTTTTTGGAATGTGATCAGTCTATTGATCTCAGATGTCATAGTGGTTTATTTTTAATAGTCCCACAAGGGGAAGACAAGGGAGTGCAAAGGCTAATTGTCTTTTTCACAGGGCCACGACACTGTTATTAAGTGGTTTTCGTGGAAACACTGGATACTCCTGTCTCTTGTTCCCTCAAACTGACCAAATGAGTGAATATTCAAGCTCTCTAGCCAGTGTGAACTAGCCAGTGTGAACCCAACTAGCCCTGATTGGGAAAACAGATTCCTCTTCTGGCAATGTCACATTCTTGTTTAGCCCAGCATTACAACCCCCTCTCTCTGTTTTCTTCATTATGCTCAGGCTTTGTGCATAAAAATAAATAAATAAATAAAAATATGATCAGGTTGTTAACTCATCATTTTTTTCCTTGTCTTGTTTTATTGCAGACTATGTACGGGAATGTATTGTGGGGACAGGTCAAAGCTACAGGGGGCGGAGGTCAGTGACTGTCGGTGGGATCCTCTGCCAGGCCTGGGCCTCACCGATACCTCATGAGCACAAGTAAGAATTATAATGGACTTTTCACCTTAGTGTCAAACAGCATAGTGTTATAAGCTGCTTTAAATGTCAGTGTTGGCCTGTAAGAGCTGCAATTAGCTAGTAGCTTGAGGCTAGTCTCTATGCATGTGTGGATTTGATATATTAGCGGCTGATTATGCTCCAGGGAGCAGTCATTCATCAGAAGTGACCTCATTGTAACACTTCACTGAGTCACACATCATTTCCTGCAATGGCCAGTCTGTTTGTTGAGATTTGTGTTTATTTGGGATGTGTGTTTCATGTAGAAATTAGGATATTATGTAATTTGCAACTAACTTCTAAGATAAATGGTATTTCTTTAACAAATTAGCTGTGCCAATTTATTTAGGAAAAGCCTAAAAAAAGTTAATGGAAATGAAAGCAACATTATATTGCATTTGCTATGTGATAAGAGTGAAAATCCTCCCATATATCTGGCTTTTATAACGTCTGGATGAGTATGGAAAAATAATTAAGAAATATCATATCCATTTATCTATACATTTGTTAGAGATCCTTCCTTCCTTCTTTCCTTCCTTCCTTCCTTCCTTCCTTCCTTCCTTCCTTCCTTCCTTCCGTACTTCCTTGTAGAGAAACACTTAAAACAGTAACCAATACTAATTATGAGTTACTGTATAAATAATAAAGACAATGTTTACTATAATCAACATTGTGAGCTTAATACAGGACTTATCCGCTCAAGTTATCCCCCCTATTTCATTTCCCCTCTCTTAATTTCCATTTGCTGTTTTAATTATTTACTCAAGCCTGTTTCTTTTTTTTTACCTCATTTACATTACCCTATTCAACTGATGCATGGCATTAGCTTTTTTTATGAATAGGAAAAAAAATAACACAAATTTCTTTACAAATATTTAACAAGATATGAGGGTCTCTCTTTTCCTGATGTATCAATGTTAGGAATATTAAGGCTTTGTTGTGAGGAGATTAGCCCACATAAATCATAGCTGTGGTGGACGTCTGTACTTTCAGTGAACCCCCTAATTCAGACTGCTTATAAAGCCTCTACAAATCAGGTAATTACACCAAGGAACTTTGGATATTTCTATCCATCAGTTCGTAGGGGTAGGAAACTCTTGACACACACACACACACACACACACACATTCAAAAAGTAATAGGACTTTTATCTGTTAGATTTTCCCTTTCTGCTTCTGTCACTATCAACCACCATTGAGGAACTTCTCATACTTTATCATTTCATCATCATGGAAAAATAAAGCTTGACAAAAAAAAGTATGCTTGCCTTGTCCATCATCACTGCTGTGACCACAGCCATGTGCTCGCCTGATGTAAAGATATGAGTCATTTGTCAGAGTGTTTATATTACATTAAAAAACAGGCCTTGTCAGAGGAATATCACCACTGTTACCATGATTTCCCTAATTACCGATAGCATGGAATTGATGAGTAAATCCACTATCCTTACAATAAATAACCAAGCAGCAGCTGCCTTCTAAAGAACAAATTGCTTGTCATTATGTCTATCATGGGTAAAAGACAACATGAAACTTCTGTTTTGTTTTGTTTTGTTTTTACTCTACTCTTACATGTTGTTTGTGTGCCACTCTTTTTCCAACAGATTTATGTCTAAGAGGTACAAGAAAAAAGACCTGAGAGAAAATTATTGCCGCAACCCAGACAACTCTACCGTTGGTCCATGGTGTTTCACCACTGACCCCAGTCCACACCTTAGACACCAGGAGTGCGGCATACCACAGTGTTCGCAGGGTAGGCAGTGCACAAACATTACCTTTGCAGAAAGACATTCATGTTGAAGTACTAAGCATACCACATTGGAAATTGCTACACAATTACAATTGTTATTTAAGCTTGACCATCTGAAATGAGGTGCAGCACATTGGGCAATCACATATTTGGAGTAAGGTCTGCTTACTGTTACTGTGGTCTACTTAAGCTCTGTTTTTGGATGCAAGTGGGTCTACGGGCTTTATTGACAGAGGCAGGCTGCAGCTGTTTCCAGGTGTGGGGTTCACTTTTTAATGTCCTCTCTTGTTTCATAAGACTCACATTTTATGAGTTGGTTAAACCCCAAAGGAACAAGTCATGAAATATTAGAGGAAATGAATGCCTCTGTTGTCTTATCTACATAAATATTGAGCCGTTAAGGCTGTACCCGCGGCACATATGTGGCTGTGATGAAAGCAAAACACTCTCAGCCTTTATGTTTTATTCTGAAATGTTGCTGTCAGGTCTTCTTGAAGGAATGGACAATAATGACTGCTGTTATCTAATCCCCAGGGATTTGTTCTATCAGAGGCCTTGTTTCCTGTAAGTCATACCGCTGTAAAAAGATCGCTTTAATTAGGGTCCGTGTTGAGGTTAAGTAAAGCACGATCGGAAAACCTCATGCTCTTCAGCAGGCAGACTTTACAGGTTTCTCCAAAATGTAACCTCTGCTAATGTGACACATGCAGATGTAAACATCACATGTACACACAGAAAAACACTGGCTGCATCCAGTAATAATTTTGCTGTGTCATGTTAGGAGTGGGCTCATAAACATCTGTTTTTAATAGGCATCCCTTTGGTTGTTTACACTATGGTGTGTATCATGCTCACCCTTTAACAAATGGTGGCCTCTCTTCTTTAAACCTTGTTTTTCATTAATCTGACACCTTTTTGTGCCAATGTTCATTATATGGCTATTAAAATAACTGTAACACTTTAACTAAGCCCTGTTAAATGAATGTTGTTGTTTTTTTTGGTGGGGGGGTGTTCACTAGTAAACATCTTATAACATTGTTTATATTACAATAAACAATATTTATAATGTTTCTTATCGGCTATCATTAGGGGTTTCTTAGAGGGAAAATGAGAGCTGTCAGAAGATGGTCTAAACAAATTAAGATTCAAAACATGTTAAATTCTGAAACTGTCATCACAGCTTACATTATCACTGTTTCCTCAGTTGAACATCTGTGTGTATGTAGCACAAAAGGTATCTTGTCACTAATCATATCACTCTCACAAGGGTTGTTTTGTCACTCCAAACAAAGGTTTCTTCCTTTTTTATTATCTGACTCATGCAGATTTCCTCTTATCTCCCAGATTAATCCTTACTTTCAGAGAACCTTATTTGCACAGTTTGGTATTTGCTGTTTCGGTTTAAGATGAGTAAAAATGAGTCATAGGTGTTCATCACCAGCATGGAAAATGTTTAGTTGAGTAAATACTTAGAAATTCAGGGACAAGTCTTGGGTTTTCCAGTGCTTACCCAGTGGTGTTCTTGGCTCTAGGAAATAACCAGTTTGGCTTTCCAAAACCATAGAGCAAATGTGGTGCTACATCATGACATCTTTGAAATGTTTGTAATTGTCAGTGTATCTACACAACTCACATTGCCGGGTGTCATTATATTAACTATGATTTAAAGAAGATGCTTTGTTTACACACAGTTGAAAAATTCCAAACTAGTTGATCTCTGTTGTGTTCCGTGTCAGCATTGTTACAAGTGTGGGCACAAATTCCAGTTGTTAATATTTTGTACGGTGTAGTTGTGAATTGAGTGTGTTAACATTATTAATAAAATTTCAGAGAATTTGTGAATTTTGCCTGTGTAGTTGGAAACGTGGAGCTGAAATAAATAATTTTTTCAACCCGTGCCTCAAAATACCTAAACATTTTTTCCATATGCATTTGTTTTGTTTGTTAAACTCTTTTTAAAGATACAAAGCATAATTAAAATCACATTTCGTTGCTTGTGTGATTTTCAGGTTGCAATTACCAATTTTGATCAGAATTTTCTCCCTTTTAGCTGATTGGTCATATCATTCTATCATATATCATCCAATTGTATCAGTCCAAACAGATGCAGGTGGCTTTTAGGAGAATGGTGCAGAGTCTGGAAGTGGGTAAGGTGGAAGCTGACCCCACTCTCAAACTGTTTTGATTGAATAGTCCTTTTACTTTAATTCCAAATGTCCGGTAGTAAAGTTACTGTTAAGTTGGATATTTGAGAGCCATTCTGTGTGAGATTCCCTACAGGCAGCAATGGGTTGTTCTGATGGTTTCCTTTAAAGGGGTGGCAGTTAGAGAGACTCTATACTTTCTTTAGAAAGAAAGTTTGCCACCAGTCGGTTGAAACATGTAGCATGAATTAATAAGTAACTGCTAGCGTACTCCACCAGTTTCTCATTGATCACTGAAATTAAACTAATCCTGCTCATGTTCACTGTTGGTGAGATCCAGACAGTATCCCATGTTACCATCTTTGGCCTCTCTAAAACCTACTATCTAAAATCTCCTTCTCTTTAACTCATCATATTGGTACATTAAATAAACAACAACTATGATCTACACATGCTTTTATATTTGTTCAGTTGTAAGTGTCTCTTTTCCAATCCTATGGTACATTTTTATATCACTTTTTGCCTTATTTTATTGTGCAGTTGAGTGTGTTACCTGTAATGGGGAAGATTACAGAGGACCAATGGACTACACAGAAAGTGGGAAAGAATGTCAACGATGGGACCTGAATGAACCTCACAAGCATACATACCACCCCACTAGGTAAAACTTCTACATTTTAATATCACATATGTACTTTATCTCAGTAACCGCACACTTCATCATTGTTTTACTAATATACATCCAATGTGTTTTTTTTATGTACAGTATATTATTGTAAATTAATGTTTTAGCTATATCTCACTCTAGCTAGATTAGTTATATTGTGTAGGCCAATTAAAACATTTTCCATAAGTGATAGAAATCTAGCATATATTTGTGTTTATAACTGGTATGCTGGAAAATCCTATTAACTCTGCTTCAGGAAAGCTTTATCTTTCAATTAGTACAAAATAATTTGTATAAAGTACTCCTTACAGCTTTTCTGCTTGTGTTGATATAAATGTATGCATGTCAACTTTTGTCAGTCTGTGTCAAGGCTGTTCCAGCTAGTTGGGTGGCAGGTGGTCTGGATTAACTGAGACTCGTTAACACTTCCTTAATCATCACACTGTTTGTACAGACCTACTCCCAGGCTGTGCAAGCCATTAATTGAATTAGAAAAAACATAGCCTGATGCTGCAAGCCTGGAGGCAACAGGCCTAAAGGGATGTGGGACTTTGGGATGACAGACTGTTAAACATCTGTAGTGATGCAATTTATGATCTTCCTCATTTCCCTTAGCTCTAAAAAGTTAAACAGATGGTCTTCATAACTAGACATCTAATTATTACCTTCATTCAAAAATGTATTGTCTTACAAGTTGTCTTACAAGAAATGGGTATGTGAAATCTTTGGCTTTTGTCTACATTAATATTACTTTTTAATTTAACCTTTATTAATGTAGGTTGTCCCATTGAGATCCAATGTCTAATTTATAAGATAAACCTGTTTTGCTAAAAAAAAATTTTTTTTACAAAGGCAGTTACATCACACGTGATTAAAACTTTTAACTCAATTATTTAACCTAATAAAAGATGACCGGAAATCAAGATTTCTCTTTCTTTCATAACAGGCTTTAAATTGTCCCCAAGGAATACAAATGGATAGTTTCAGATGTAAGATTTCCTGATGTAAAGTTTTCCATGTTGTGGAGCAGAGTGAGAAAATGCTCCCACCCCCCCTCCAACTTCTGCTTGTAATGACGTAACACTTAAGGAGAGAACGTTTTTATAGCAAAGTACATGGCTGCACTGATGTAAGGATAAATAAGGGGGGAACAATCCAGCAATAGCTTCATGGATTTAAATATACAAATGCATGTGTCTTTAGATGAATATTGATAGCCAGCTAACTTGAAAATACAAATTACAGTCATGAGTAAATTATTTATACCCTAATAGTGTCAAATGAATATCTGATAAACGAATAGATAACAGGTTTTGCTGAAGGACAGAGTATGGTCAACAGTTTCAAATTCCACCCAATAGGATGACCACCAAAAGCAGACTTTCAGAAAATTAGAGTTACATTGGTTTGCAGAGTTAAATTAAAAATGTACGAGACGCTGCTTCAGGTATATTTCCTGCTGCTAAATGTAAAAAGTATTAGGAAAGTTTTTCAAGTCTTCAGATTTATGATATTCCTCAGTCCCTTCGAAACTACTGACATATGTATCCAAAAATAAGAAGGTAAATCTGTTGGTGGGTTGTTTAATGGAGGAAGTGCTGAGGCTTAACATCAGAGAAAGCAATTAAGAATGTCTGACCTATCTGATAATGCGATAATGGACCAGAGTTTATAGTTAATGATTGGAGAAATTATAGTTAACTTGATTGTAACAGTTTGATAAAATTTCAATGGGTTATTTAAATATTTTGTCTCAAATATTTAATAATCCTGTCTTGCATCTTCTTTGTAGCATAACTACCATGTATTATAACTGATTTATACGTGGCCAATTGAAAACAGATTTCTTGCCTTTGCCTAAAGCTGATGTCCCCTGTGCAAAACAATTGCCAATCCAGTGGTGAACTAGAGACATACCTCCCCTTAAGCCCTCTTAATTCTACATTCTAATGTGTCTGATTTTTGTGCTAGATATCCTGACAAAGGCCTACATGATAACTACTGTAGGAACCCCGATGGACGTCACAGACCCTGGTGCTTTACCACAGACCCAAACACACCCTGGGAGTACTGCGACATCAAAGTCTGTGGTAAGCATGTTTGTTTGTATGTGCTTGAATGGACCCTATTTATGCATGCCGAGTGAAAATTTGTGTGTAACGCGAACCAGGTTTGTTTGTGTTAAATGGAGGCCTGTTGCTGCTAGCCATGCATGGCTGAATTTTCTAAAATGTATAACTTCCTGTGTCATTTGTTTGTGTATTGACATGAATCTTCATTGATGTTAGGAGAACCCACATACACAAACACCTAACAGGTCCCCCAAACCCCACCCACCTATGTTAACCTTTGTGGCTTGTCTTCTCCAATGTCCAAAATGTTTATTTTTCACCGCGCACCAGGTCTGCTGTTTATTGTTCTATGCTCTTCCGTGTGGTAGTTCGGCTGCAAAGAGCTCAGTTACTGCTCTGCATTAACCTTCAGTAACATACAGACAAAACACAGGGTTCATACCTGAAAGCTGTTGGTTTTTATTATGCTTTATACAGCTCATTAAAAACATAGAATGATGTCTAAGTGGAAATGTTGCTGCTGGTCCTGTGCTTGTTTTGTTTTTAACATGCACAGTAAACCAGAGACTACGTTTTGTATAGTTGACCAAAGAATGAGTTGCAGGCCAATGAAAAAATAATCTAGTCCTTATGAAAATTAAACAGAAACAAAAATTTAAGTAGTTATGGTCCTTGCCAAATGCGAACTAACCTTTGAAGGTTTAATATGTTTTTGAAATGTCTAGAGTTGAAATATATATGTGGGGTTTTTTACTTTGATATATCTAATTAAAATCTATTTGCACTCAAAAGTCAACTAATTAACAGTAAGAAATACAATCTACATATGCTTAAGCTCAGCCTTAATTAAGCTGTTTTTAAAAGCTATTAAGGTTGTTAGACTTAGTAAACAAACAGTACCATTACAATTGAGGGGAGCAGCTGAAAGTTTTAGGGAAAAAAATATTGGTTAAAATTTAAACCACTAATAAATCATAGCATAATTCCAAACTTTTAGGGCTCCGTATAACTGTAAAGGTGATCCATCATTTGTAAATGGGGAAAAAATGGTAGGATTACAAACCTAAAACATGACTGTCCACCAGACCTGACTGACCAGACAAGTGCTATAATTAGGAAAACAACCAAGAGGCCACATACTCTAGAAAGTTAACAGAGATTCAAAGCCACCAACAATCTAGCTTTTAGCAGGGGCCTAGTAAGGAACCAGTCATTTGATTCAGGTATACTTGGAAATGTTTAATTCTAGCACAAGTCCAACATGAGTTTAAAATAAATTCATGCTTAACTTAAAAGGGATGCACTTAATATACTATGATTAATCTTGAACTATTTAAAGAGGAATGGGCAGAAAGTTTAGAGATGAACCATAGAGGGCTTTTTAGCCAGTCCTTGTCAATACTTCAACAAAGTATTGACAAGGACTGAACCTAAGTCATTTCACACATTTAAGATTTTTGAATATGAATGAAAACATGTTATTCTCTGTCACATAACATCCTTATACATAATGTTTTTGGTTGTTAATGGTGAAAAAAACATTACAAAGTTCAAGGTGTATGCATACTTTTGTAAAGCACTGTATCAGGCTTAGCTTTACTCTCATGAATATGTGACTGACCGACCAGTCAGCAGGAATCATCCGCAGTCCTGGCACCATGTTTTGTCAATGGCAACGATCCATATGGGCCAGGTGATTAACTGTTTCTCTTGTTTTTTCCCTTATGAAAACTGTTTTCTACTGCTTCCTCTCTATCTCTCCCGCTTGCTCTTTGATATGGACGTTTTTTTGGTAAATGCCCAAGTTTACGACCCAGTTAGTCTTAATCAGAACAAAGCTGTGAGGACAAAGCAAAAAAACACAGAAACGGACAAGGCCCCATCTTTTGTTTAGTGTTAAACTGGCGCATGTCTATTTTTAGACACAATTAAAAGAACAAGAAGATTCTGAGCTTATAACATGTGTTTGCATGTACTCTTGTGTAGGCTAATGAACTCTTCTTGCCTGTTGCCTTTCTGTGAACAGATAAAAAAAAATTTTTTTGCTGTACTTTTCTAAATGCCCATAGAGTGGGCTATATTCTGGTGACACTAGGTTGTTGATAAACATTGAAACACTATCACCAAACATATACTAGTTGAATCCCTGGTTGTATCCGAGTTTTCACTAAGAATAATAATAATACAAAACTCTTAAGAGTTTTCTTGATGAAAAAAAATAACCTTACTGAAGTTACTCACTATTATATATATATATATATATATATATATATATATATATATATATATATATATATATATATATATATATATATATATATATATATATATATATATATATATATATATATATATATATATATATATATATGCAACCTTTCTTCACAGCAGCAAGGTTCTTCTTTTTTGACATGCCAGCTGAAATTTTAAACTAGATTACTTTAACAAGAACGGCACTCCTTGTGTTCACATCATGACTTTCCATGTTCTATCTGAGAAAAATATGTCTAGATACATTTTTACTTTGTTGCGTGGTAAATGTCTTACCATTTTGTATGGATGACCAGTAGTGTGCAGCAAAAAAAGGTGCAAATAATGATCAATATTGTCAGCTGTGTTTTACGTTGGATGTATGTGTATGCTTAAGGATAAGGGAAATAATTTGTGTTTTAGTAAAAGTGAATCCTTTTAAAATAATTAGGATTAACTGGGCATTTAATGGGCCATGTTTTTAATTTGTGCCTCCTAATTTTTCTCCACATTTTATTCCTATGAAGTTAAAATCTGTTGTCATCAGTCACCTTCTGGCTCCTGACAAATTTAAACAAGTCTTTCAGCTAATCTCTAGGTTCATCTCCAAACCAACAGGAGACGTGCTACTATGAATGTAGCGTTTGTCTCATTTTGGATTTCCTTTTAATTTTTTCCATGTGTTAAAAAGAATATTAAAAGGAAGTGCTGTGGGGATCATGGCCAGCAAATGTAAATAAAGAATGATTTTTAGGATTTGATGTCAAGACCAACACAAACTCTGCGCTGTCACAACTTGATTTGTGGAGTACCCGTTGAATGCTGTGGTTTGCATGTTAGCTGTCATCATCTTGATCCTGGGAAAATGGAGCATGTTGGCATCTGTTTGAAACCGAAAGGAAAATGCAGTGAAGCACAACACAGGATTACAATTATCTTTTTTTTAAAATTGTAATACAGTAATTTTGGATTCACAATAGATGCTACTTAGAATTTGATTAAATGTGCATTAAAAATAGCATTTTGTTTATTTATCAGACACAACGATGTAGAGATTTACAATCCAGATAACTTTTATAACTCATATAAATAACTCATATAAATACTTAATATTCTGAAACATAAGTAACAAAGTGCGTTACAGAAAATATAACAGCACTAACATACAAACAAACAATACAATAAAACAATAGAGAAATTATAGACAATAACCAAGACAGTAAAACAACACCAATAGAAGATATTCATGTCATAAAGAGGAGAAAAAAAGGAATTCTAAGCCATATGTACTAAATATTTTAACTAAGTACACTGCCTTAGTCTTATTAATGCTTACTGCTAGATGAATGTTTGCTTTAACTGTTTTTCTGCTTTACAGCCAATTGGAATTTTTTAACCATATAAATAGTTATTATCAAAATTTGTCCAGAGCACTTCTATATCCAGTCCAAACACCAGCGCATGTCAAACTGCTATTACAATTTTAAAAGCATGGGATTAAAGCAATACAACTTTGAACTTTTATTAATTTATATTAATTTAATTAGTGACGGAAACTAAAATACATTAGGGTTAAGGTTAGTGAATAAATTGAGATTAAGAGTTTGGATGTAACACTTACTACTTCTCTGAGAGGAAAAAGCAGATTTTGGCTAAGCATGAGATCATGTCTAAAATTGATTAAATAGCGAATCTAAATAATATCATGCTCCTTTCATTTTTGCTATTGTGTATTTATAATTATGTAATCCAACATATCAGCTTGATGTTTCTCAGTAAACATACTTAACATTTTGGGATCTTCCACAGAAACACCTCCTAAAAATGATGTGGTGGAGACAACTGAGTGTTACGAGGAAAACGGAGAGGGTTACAGAGGCACAGTGGACACGACACCCAGTGGACTCACCTGCCAACGCTGGGATTCTCAGTATCCACACAACCACACATTCTTACCTGAGGCCTACCCTTGCAAGTGAGTGAAAAACTGCATTATAAAGCCTTCCTCTTACTGACCCAACGGTGTGCACTTACATTTGTGTAGATAACACAATACCTTTTTTTTCCTCGCCGTATTCCAGGGACCTGAGAGAAAACTATTGTCGGAACCCAGATGGTCAGGAATTCCCCTGGTGCTTCACTACAGACCCAAGAGTACCCACAATGTTCTGCACCCACATCCGTCAGTGCGGCGCCCAGAACAGTCCTCTCAATGGTGAGAGACACAACAGGTTTATTTGACGCTCAAAGCAACAAGAGAGAAAAAAGTATAATTTCTCAACCTTAAACAGAAGACTATTTGCTTTCTTTCTTTCTTTTGTACACTGCGGGGTTCATATCAGATCCCGTACTACGCATATTGGTTTGTAACCAAGGTCCTCTGCATCCCTGTGGAAAATTATAATCTTGCAGGACTGTGGGAAGCACTGACCACCACATCTCACAAAAATAAAATCTGACAGCAGTTAGGGATAGGCTGGTCTCACTGGACAGTGACGAATGAAGTTGAAGGATTAGTCTTGGTTCAGATTCTTTGTGTGGCACTGAAATATTCTAAAAGGGATAGATGTCGATCTATGGCTGATTACACACATTTACATTTCCCGAGAGATTTTCAGGAATATTCTTCAGTTTCTGTGGCCTTGCAATAAAACCGACTCTGAGGTTGTTTTGTGGTTTACCCTGGAGGATTGAATACATTCCCATATAAAACTGAAATGCAGGATGACAGGCAGTTTAATAACTTATTTATGTCCAGTGTTTCTCTAAGGAGTCATAGTGGATGACTTATTTTGTGTTCCCATCTCGGCATGCTCTAAATCCTGAAATGATAGCTAAAGTAACATTTGGTTGTACTTAAGTGTAGCAAAATCTTATTTTTCATGATTACAAATAATTTTCTAATAGTTTTTTCTAAGTGTAATCCTAAAATTAATGTCCGACACCAAATGCTGCAAAATAAATAGCATTATTATAGTTGCAACCTAAAGCCTTGTAAAAGTATTCACACCCGGTAAAGTTATTTACTGGCAGTATTAAGCATCAAATAACTGTGAAGTTGTAAGAAAAACATTACATAATCTTAAAATGTCCTAGTTATGCAGATTTATTTATATTTTCATGTATTCAACAGACCTAAATCTGGATCCACTCTCCAAAGTCTTGCCTGTGATTCTTAACTGGATTTAAATCCTCTCTAGAACTGAAACATTCTAACACCTAAATATGCTTTGATCAGAACCGTTTATTTGTAGCTCTGGATTCATGGTTTTGGTTCATGTCTTGTTGGAAGATGAACCATAATCCCATTCTGAAGTGGTCCTCAACCTTGAGGCAGGTCTTCGTTTAGAATGCTTTGTTTGTAATTTGAGCCAATTTAAAAAAAAATCTATAAAAAAAAATCCCTACAGCCTGTGATATTTACAGGTGTGCAGATGTGTAGCATTAGCTTTAGCTCTATCTATAAGACACAAAGAGTTATATATTAACCCTTGTGTTGTATTAACTTTTGTGCCCCTCTGGAGATCTTAGGGTCAGATTGACCTGGGGCATATTTGGGTTCTTAAAAACATCTCTAAAATAAAATTATACTTCATAAACCATTCAGATATATTGTCTTTAACCCAATTTCAAACAACTGAGGTAAAATAAATGTTTATTTATTGCAATTTGTCTTTACTAGAACACAATTAACAATGGAAGTGTGACTACTGTTTTTGTCATACTGTTAAAATTAATGTTAAAATCCACTATATTCAACATTTGGTTGTGATAAATCATGCTTATCTTGGACAAAAAATGAAATCAGACAATGTTTTCATTAACAATCAATATTTTGAATACAAACTCTACGAACTGTAACTTCAACAATCAGTCACTTTTTCAAGATAAAAGTGACTGATTGTTGAAGTTACAGTTCGTAGAGTTTGTATTCAAAATTTCATATTCGGAGACATCTTCCTCTTCAACATCCCTCTGAGTCTGCCTTTCTTCAAAAATTAAGCCCTCTGACAGCTAATTCTTTTGGCCATGTTAGTTCAAGATTCTCCACTAACATGGCCAAAAGAATTTGATTTGGAGGTATTTATATCTTTTGGCTCAACCCAATAATGTGTAGGTGCAAAGCATATAGTGTAAGAAATTGGTTGATCTTTTTTGATGTTATTGAATAACATCGAATAAATTGTTTGAAGTGGACACATGACAGAGGGTAAAGAGTGCAGGAAAGTTAGAACAAACAGCCAAACAGTGGTTGGATGACTGTGTGTGTGTCTGTGTGTTTGTGTCTGTGAGGGCATGACATTATTCTTATATACTGACATCTACATCTTCCTCATCGCTGTGTCTGACTCTCTTCAAACATTAGCTTCAAAGCCCTCTGGATAAATGTTTTGGTCATGATGGAAAGACTCTCTCTACTGTGATTTATAGGTATTTTTGTCTCAGCCCATTTATGTGCAGCTGTGATGCACATAGAGAGTGTTCGACCTTTACAATGTAATGGAATAACGCCTAAAAAAGTGTTTGAAGGTGGAAATATGACAGAGTGTAAAGAGTGTGGGAAAGTGAGAGGAGACAGCTCATCTATACTTTGATGACAGCAATGTAACATTTTCTCTGTGTCTGTGTGTTTTTGTTTCTGTGAGGGCATGTTTCTGTGTGTCTCTCTGTATGTGGGTCAAATTGACCCGAACACCACATGAAGGATGTAAATGTGGTGGGTATATTAGCAAGTGTGCTAAAAAAATTATTTGTGGATATGTTCATCACTGAAAATAAGCCAAGGCTATTGAATTTCAGGTCAAAAATTTTTTTATAAGTACAATTTTTCCATGTTAAAAGGGTCAATTTGACCGTAGTACCGTATAAGGGTTAAGATGAAGTTTAATTTGGATGTTTGCTGTGCCATATTTCAATACTTTTAGTTAAAACCCTAGAACAGCCTGAATACAAATATAGATTTCAGTGAACAACGGTTGTTTCTGAAGACTGCTTTGCATATTTTAAGTACAAAGTAACAATATGAAATGTCTTTCTCACCTTGTTCTCCACTTTTGTGTGCAAACCCAGACTGCTTGGTAGGCATCGGAGAAAATTACCAAGGAGAACAGTCAAGGACTAGATCAAACCTTCCCTGTGCTCCCTGGAGAGACCACAGCAACAGGTTGGTCCACTGAATCACTGCTCCTTTCACTGCCTAATAACTTTTCCAAACCTCATGATGTAAAACACAGACCTGCTCTGTCAATAAATCACAGACATCCACCTCAGCTTAAAACAGACATGTAACACAACTTCTAAAGGAGGATGTTAACCAAGAGAGCCTTGCAACATTTATTTGATTTTCAAGAGCTCAGTGATATAAAAACATATAAGCTGAATAGTACATCTTTAATTGTACCAAAAGAGGCTTGTTGTACAAAACATTTTCCAATATTTCAAAGAACCTGCTGTGAAGTCCATAAACATTTTGTTTATGGTCTTTTTGTTGATAGCCAAACTTGTCAAGCATCAGGGTTCCAGGAGGAGAAAAGGACTTCTGTGCCTAGCTTCTCCAGCATCTATGTTTTGTTTTTCCCAAAAGATGACCTAACTCGGCAGGAATGACTTCAAGGGATAACTTGGTGGAGCGATATACACTTCAGTCTTCACATTTGACCCCCACTTTGTAGTAACTTCAAAGCTACTGAGATCCACTGCCTGGAATCCTGCTTGCAGGTCAAAAGTCATGGTCGGCAAACTTGCAGTAAGACAAATATAACTAATATAAACGGATTTGGAACTCAGACCTCCTTTAATTCAAATTATTTTCGTTTTTTTTTGCTTGTCTTTTGCTCTGTTGTTTTAGTAATAATGTAAATTTTGAATTGGAACAAGGTCTGTTTTTTCAGGACACAGTGGGATAAATCTGCAAGAAATATAAATGTAAGATGATTTAGTAATTACCTTTCGATTATCTCCTTATCTCATTTAAACAGAGAAAGGGTTATCAGCTGTGTAGACTGACTGATAATATACATGGTTTTAATAAGCTTTCAAATGTGGAACAACAACATGCATTTAAGTAACATAACTACATGAAATTGTCTTCCTGAATGTAGATGCAATAACAAGTCTTTTTTTCGCAAAAAAGGAAGCCAGTTTCACTATAAAACAATGCTAATAGGTCTTTAACCTTACTTTCATACCCCATAGCCACCACATTCTAAACATAAAAAATGCATTTTGGCATATATGGATTCTGGCCAATATTGGGCATTTGTTATTTCATAATGATGTCCGAAATAGAAAAAAATAAACCATACAGATTAGAAAAATTCGCCATACATTTCAGAGAATTGTAAAATACATGCAGATAACATCAACAATACAGTCCAGAATAAAGAAGAAATTAAAGAAAGAGGAAAGGGGTTTTGGTGGGAGCAACGGCCTTCGCATTAATGTATGAGACTACGTATGTTCACTGAAGACGGTAGTTTCTTTAGTTAGAAATTTAATTTATAATTTATGTTTGGTTACATATACATTGATGAGAGGGAAGTCAAGAGGAGTTTTTAAATAGCAGAAGTAGAAAAAGTAGAAAAATCAATCAATTTTTTAAGAGCTATTGCAAATATCATGATCCCAGTCTGTCTCTTTTTCACCAAACCAACTGTAAATTGAAATAGTAAAATGTTTTGCTTTGGTTTGATTTATGTATGGATATAGGAGAAACAATGTATCAAAGGGATGACATGTAAAAGTGTAAAACACTTCTTTCCAACATGGTCCGTTATGGAAAGGACAATACATACAAACACATGCAACAAATATCACATACAAGTATACCATCACATTCCTATGTCACATAGTTCTCTACTTTATTCCACAACAAAACTCTAACCCTTTGTTTAAAAAACATTTTTGTTTCTGCCATTTTAATATTTAATGGAAGGCTATTCCATAGCATAATCCCAGTATAAAAGAAAGAGGTACGTGCTGCGCTCTTTGCAGATGGTACCTTACAGGAGCGGACACTTGCTCTTGTCTCATGGGCATGTTGAGTATGGACTATCCCATTGATAATGTTGAACATGTCATTCAGTTTTAACTGTTCAACCCTTAGCCTTACAGGCAGAAAATCCACTTTCTTAAAATCATTTAAAGTGACATGATACCTAGAAGGTTTACCTAATATAAAACGGATCATGTTGTTCTGCGTAACCTGCATTTTATTTTTGATTTTCACTGTCAGGCCACTATACCATGCTGAGCAGGCATAATCAAAATGGCGCTGCACAAGCGCTGACACCAGAATTTTTTTTTTACCTTAAAATCTAATTGCCTTGCGCTACAGTACAAACATTTCAATTTGGAAGCACTTTTATTTAATAGCTTTTCCGCAACTAAATGACCGTTCAACATCTGGTCCAGAATTAAACCTAAGTATGTTACTATTGTCTTTGTTTGAATTTCACTGCCATTGCATATAACTTTTAATTCATGTGCCTATTTTATCTTGTGTTTGGTACCAAATAGAATGCATTCAGATTTCCTTACATGTAATGACAGTCTATTCTCCAGCAGCCATTGTCTTACATTACTCAACTCATCAGTAAGGGTGTCTTGAATCTGAGAGATGTTTCTACCAGATACGAGTAGTGAGGAGTCATCAGCATAGAGAATTACTTTACATTTTACAGTTGCAGGCATATCATTTACATAAATAAGAAACAACAAAGGACCTCAAATTGAACCTTGGGGGACCCCACAAGATATTTGCAAAGGTTCTGACAACACTCCATCATAATCACATATTTGATTTCTATTTGATAGGTATGATTTGAACCACTGTAATGATGCCTGGCCAAAACCCATGCATTGCAACTTAGATAAAATAATTGAATGGTCCACAGTGTAAAACGCTTTCTGCCCCATAATTCCCAGATCCTCTTGGTAGATGTGAAGCCAGGCTGGCAGCAACTGTAGTGAAAAATGTAAATAATTTGTAAAATAATTTGATATAACCTTTTTATCTAAGCAAATTGCATTGTCAATATCAATTCCAGTGTTACAGCTGTTACTATTTGATTTTCCAGCACCAATGTCTTTCAGGATTTTCCACATTTTCTTTGGTTGATGGATATTTTCTCAAACTGCTTCAGCATAGTAATCAGCTTTCGCTTTCTGTATATGATATCTTACTTGGTTACGGTTATGTACATATTTATCAAAACCATGTTGCAACTTAGTTTTGGAGAATTTCCTGTAATAGTGATATCTCTGTCTTATTAAATCAATTATTTCAATCGTCATCCATTTGGCTCTCTTTTGTTTAACTCTCATTTCACTCATTGGTGCAACCATGTCCAGAGCTGCTAAAAATCTCTCCTTAAACAAGGTCCATGCCTGATCAGGTTCCTTACGATCGAAAACTTTACTCCACTCCTGATCTTGCACTAAGATTCATTCATCCATTTATTACGCTGCTACTCCAAACTTTGTGTTTATTGCATTCCATCCTATTTAAAAAAAAAAATGTTTTAATTTATTTTATCTATTTTAATATTAGCTGTTAGATGAAACTGGACCGTGGGATTATAATTTCCTTCCACCTCATGTACCACATGTGTTGCGAATGACAATAAAGTTTCCTTGAATCCTTGAATCAGCAAGTTTGAGCTCAAAAGCCCCCTTAGAATAATATCTTATACATCTCATCTTTATGGAATGGTGAGATCCTGAACCTATTTTGCCTTTAGATGTCTTACGAGTACAAAAAATGGCTTTATGGTCACTGAGACCAATTTCTAATGTCCCAGAGCAGCATATTTTTGTACTGTCAGTAAACCATAATCAGATCCAAAATAGATTTTGTTTAAATATCTGCTCTAGTTGGCTCAGTTATTAGTTGCTGTAATCTAAACGCCTTGCAAAAATGTAGAAACTTTTTAAGAAGTCCATTTCTAGTTGCCAGCAATAGATTTGTGTTAAAATCTCCTAAAATTATGCATTCTTTCTCCAGCAACACATTGCTCTCAACACAAACTGATTCTAAAAGATCATAAAAGTCATTTTGTTTCGGGGGTCTGTAACACGCCCCCACCAAAATCGGTTTTGTTTTGGGCAAACAAATTTCAGCCCAGGCAGTTTCCAATGAGTCTATCTCTAGGTCCAGGCAGGTGGTGAATGATAAATTAGTCCGAATAAAAAGACATACACCTCCTCCATTCCTATTGCGGTGCCGTCGGTTGCAGTTGAAATCATGCAGTTTAACCTCGTCGTCCTCAATGGAACTGTCGAGCCACGTCTCAGTCACAGCAATCACTGCAGCTTTTGTCCTAGCAATAAACTCCCTTAACTCTTTGCGTTGAGGTGAATAAAATATATCCCTCTTTAATTCAGAAGTTCCAAGGACGTAACTCCTTTCTCAATCGTACTGTCATCTCCACCGAAAGTTGTATCATCCTCTTGCGTACAATCCAGGATATCGGGGGAGCACAATTCATTCGCGCAGCAGGCATTATACACCAGCTGTCCGTTGGCTATTTCGTTTAGTAACTTGACCGGAAAAGTCTCTAAAACTTTAAAAGCATTTAAAAAACATTTAAAACTTTACGCGCCAGCAGCTCAGGGCTGTTAGCTGTTCGAAGGGGGGTCATATTCAGACAAACCTTGATCTGTTGAGGTTCATACCAGTATTTTTAGTCCACAGGCATTTGGCAGAAACCCTCTCATCTAGTGTTTAAACTTTATATTTATAAGCCATTGATTGGTTGTGTAAGACTAACTATTTTTTCCCATAATTTATTTGTATTTTACTAGCGAGGATTAAACAACATTACAGTAATATTGTTGTCAAAACCTTATAGTAAGTACACCATGTAATGCCACTGAAACTAGCAGCTGTAGCAAATTATATTAGTTACATGGGCAGGAGGATCATTAAGAAAGTACTATTTTTGATTTAGCATGACCTGAAGACAACAGCAGATGCTTTAAATTACAGAAAACATTTCAAAAACACTATCTTGTGTGAAAATCTCCCTTGTGGTCATTCTGATGGGCTATCTGCCCAACCCTCTTCACTTCCATTACGATAATTTGCATTTATTGGTGCCTGCATAATGCATAGCATAGGAGGCAGTCATCTATTATTATCCACCTCTAAACTGGACTCTTTATTATTATTGGGTTGTTTTGTTTCCGTCTCCGTTAATGCGGCCCAAACTGTGGCGTGTACCTAGACATACTGTATTTTAAAATACGCGTCCCGATCATGCGAGGTGTGCTATTACTTATTTTTTACAGATGACTATCCATTGCGAAATAAATTATGAAAAACTACGACAAATTACGTCCAAAAATCCCATAGAAAATCCTAAAAATCATACATTTTTGCACATTTACTGTGTCATCATACGTTCGTCTAGAAATATATTTTAAATCTCAGTTTGTAGGTATGTCCGTATTCTGTCAAGAAGTGAAGACGGTATTTCGATATCTATCACGGTTGTTTCGCAACGTGCCACTAAGCGACCCAAAGTTTCGCAAAGATGAGATGAGAATTCGTTGCGAAGTAATTAGCGAAAAACTACGTCCGAAATATCCCATAGGAACGAATGGAGTTGCGGAAAAAAAATCCTAAAAGTCACACATTTTTGAGCATTTACTGTTTCATCATACATTTGTCTAGAAACATAATTTACATCTCAGTTTGTAGGTATGTCCGTGTTCTGTCAAGAAGTGAAATTGGTATATCGATATCTATCACGTTTTTTTCGCAACCTGCCTCCAAGCTACCTAAAGTTTCGCAAAGATCACCAAATCTTCAGTAAATCTTAAGTGATGACATCATCAGCTAGAGTGTGGAAGATATTTTTTTGTAAAGACACTTTTGTTTAACTCCCCCTCATGACTACATTTTTAGTACTACTAGCCTGATTTTCACGTATTTTATATAACCGTGTGTTTCCTGGATTTTTATAGAGCAGATCGTTCTTTAGGAATACATCCCCGAGCAAAATAAGTCAGAGCAAAAATGGTCAGCTTCCCCATAGAGTTGCATGGATTTGGATCTGCGACTTTCTTTTGTTGCAGCCGATACTTAACTCGTCACAAACTCAGGCTCTAAAGTAGGTAGAGATCTGAGCTGTGGCACAGCCGTAGACGAAAGATGCTTGAAGCTCCCGCTTTTAGAATTTTATCGATACCTATTACTGTTTTCAAATGGGAAGGGTTTGTTCTGAAGGATTTTTCAATAAAAAGCTGGCCTGACTCTGACATGATAGTGGGTGACAGTTAGACGTGTAGCAGCTGCATGATCATTAATTACCATAGCATCAGAACACAGGTGTGTCAATGAACTGAAGTTACCTCAGCCAGACTGCTGCTGTGTTTTAAGCCATGTAGTACCAGCCAGAAGAAAGAGGCTTATGTTAATGTTCGCTTCATACCTAAAATTTGCATTTAAGCTAATGTTAGCGTTGTAGGTAAAATTTGAATATACATCACCATGTGCATACTAGATGAAGCATGTTATTGTATATGGACAAGCTAATGACAACCTATATGCTACCGTTAATATTATAGCTAACATTAGCATGTAAACTAATTTAGATGTATAGCTAAACTTTACATGGTGAATTTAGAAATTAGATGTTATTTAACATGTAATTAAGATCCCTCATAGTAATTTTAGCATTTAAGCTAACATTAACATTTTAGCTAATTTAGTTAATGATAACCTACATGCTAACATTAGCTACATGGTTTAAATTAGAATTTAAGCCAACTTTAGCTAAAATACGTTTTCTAACCTTTTTAATGTAGTTATCGGGACCTCACGGACAGGCAAAATTGGCAGGCACCATCAAAATTTCTTTCTGAATTTTCTAGTTGCATATGATAAGCTTTTAAATTTCCATATGAAAGCAAACGTTTTCAACAAGGAGCCACTACTTTCAAAATATTCATGTTAAAAAAACTGTTTTTTTTGTTGGTTTTTTTAGTTTTTTTAAGAGAAGCTCTGGAGGTCCTATGTTAAACAATTGTGTGTTTATTCTTTTTTTCTCTTTGTTCAGTGGGGAGAGGGGAATGCTGATGGCTGGCCTAGAGGGAAACTACTGCAGAAATCCTGATAAGGACAAACATGGTCCCTGGTGTTTTACCAACAATTCTGTCATAAGCTGGGACTACTGCAACCTAAAACCTTGTAAGTGCAACTGTGCTTGCAATGCCATCAAATATGTAAAAAATGTGTCCTACATTTAAGAATATTAAGAAAACTTCCAACTGAAGTAGACCTATTTTTTTATTTGCTTTTTTCACCTCACATACTCAAACTCACCTTAAATACCCTCATAGATTACTACATGGTAGAGGAGATTTACAACCCATCACTGTTAACACCAGTACTGTATGGATAAAACAATTGTACAAAACAGTTTTCTCTGCGAGACTCATTTTTATATTTTTAGGACAGCTCAGTCAATTTCATCAAGATTCCAATTTTGTTGCAACCATTATAGTGATCAAGCATGTGGTACCAAATAAATTGCATGACTTCCAAAAACCACGAGAGCATATAATTTAGATATATGTATGTGTTGATATTGCCACCCAAGTGAGGGAGTAGAAAGGTAACATGAGTACAAAAACATTCAAAGATCGAAGTGAAAACATTAACAGGTTCTTTCAGTATCTTATTTTTCAGTAGTGAGCTACCTAACAGATTGCCCCACTATTGCTTTGTCTTGCATCAAATAAAAACTGTTGTACACCCTTAACTTTTTTCCAGTGGGGTTTTTCAGGCGTCATAACACCCATTTAACTTGCTTTATAAACCACAGATATTGCTGTAATTTTATGGGGTTTATGAAATGGACAATGCCTATTTCTGTCAGCACTCACCATCTCCCTGTTAACGTTTCTCTCCTGTCCTGCTTACAGGTAATACTTTGGAAAACACCATTCCAGCAGGTGAGTGATTGTGCCTCTGTGATCAACTAATCCATCCTTTTGTGTTTAATATCCTCCATGCCTGGTTGAATTTTTTTCAGAATTTGATGATGTCTTTTTTATATCCCACCACCATGCAAAACGATGCAAGACATTGTGCTGTTATAGTGACAGCTTTTGCCCTCCTTTTATGTGTATTTGTGTCTCAGATTTGTTCTTATTCTGAGTAAAAAGTATGATCCTTTCTTGAAGCATATAGAACCATTTGATATTAGAAAATTTATATTAGTGATGATAAATAGATGTGTGGTTTAAGCAACATGTCAGTATTAAAACCAATCTGTGACACTGAATTCATTTTTATAACTTAAGTTGCATTTATTGTTTTGTCTGTATACTCTAAAAAAGATACAATAAAATTTGTGTTTTCAAATTTGTGCATGTTTGACATGTGTGCATGTTTGTGTGTGTTTCAGTTTTTGAGGTAGAGCCAACCCCTGTGAGGTGTTTTATCCATAAAAGAACCAGGATCGTTGGAGGAGCTCCAGTTAGCATATCAGACGGCAGCTGGATGGTCAGCATACAGAAAGGGTAAGGCTTTTTAGTCCAGCACTTCCATGCTGTTTTAATGGCTGTTTTATATTTCCATCCAATGTTTGCGCTGTTATGTTTAACAATTTAAACTTAATCTGACCTTTTAAAGTAAATCCATAACAAGTAAATCCAGGTAGAGTTTGTTTTATCAGCTTAACATTCTCCTCAATCTTTGTGGTTAAAAAATAATACTGGCACCACATTAAGATTTGTTTGTCACTTAACACAAGTGATTGTCCTGAATATTTACAGCTACACCTAGCCTTATTTTCATAGAAAATTAAATAAGAGTTAAATAAAAGGTGTTTATCTGGATTTAATAAAACGTAAAAGTTAAAAAAAGTAAAAAAAAAAAAAAAAAAACTTCCACTACTTTGGCATAAAGTAGACCCTAAATATATAGTTATTTGTTTTCATCCATCATGTCTCATTTGGGTCTCGTGTGATTCCCAGATCGTTGCACTGGTGTGGTGGTTCCCTTGTACGAGAGCAGTGGGTACTTACTGACAGGCAATGCTTCTCCTCCTGGTATTTTCATTGATTTCTTTTTTCAAAACCTCTGTTTAAAACTCAAAAGGTTTTTTCTTCTTGATTGACTTTTGTCTTGTGTTTCTTCAGTGTTCCAGACCTGAGCGAGTATCGGGTGTGGCTGGGAGTCTCTGATCTTCGAGATGGATCTCCTGACAGATCTAAGAGACAGGAAGTCAGGATAGCACAAGTGATATGTGGACCCGATGGATCGAGCTTAGCCATCCTGAGGCTCTCAAAGTTAGTGCTAGAGAAACAGCTATTCCAAGCTATATTTAGGCATAAAATTATGTTTACTGTATTTTGATGATGTTTTGAATTCCATGTGTCCATTAATTGTGTTCAGGCCAGCCCATCCTGCAGACAGGGTCCACACAATTCAGCTCCCTGTGGCTGGGTGCTCCATCCCAGAAGGGACAATATGTAAAATGTATGGATGGGGAGAGACAAAAGGTATTCATACTTTACATCTAACACAGCTGTTGTACAAATAGAAACCCTATATTCACAGTTTGTTGCATATAATGTTGCATTTAATGTACCCTGGACTACTTACCCTACCTCCCATCACACACACACATATACAGAAATACACATTGAATTGATATTTTAAGATTAAAGTATAAACTGAAACTTTTCTGCCTGGCATTATGCTATATTAAACTGGAATTGATTTGCTTTAAAACAAAAAAGCATAAAAAACCAAAAGAGTACAACACCCCAAAACAGAACCACTCGATAAATGCATCAAAGCTCCAACAATTCTGTTTTCATAAATGTATAAGCCAAGAGCAACGAGCATTCATGTTCTATTTATTAATGAAATAATTTGAAAAAAACAGCCAATGTGTCTATTTTGATGCATTTTTGGGTGTAATCCTATCATATCGTATGTTTCATTCAAAAGGAAAAATTTTAACCCTACCATTTAAACCATACCATTAGTTCCAATTAAAAACAAGACTCACTGGACCAGGCAATGTTTTTATTTTCTAATCTGTTCCTGTATCATTTTGGTGAAATGTGAAAAAATATTGCATTCAGATATTCTGCATACCATGGTTATATGAGTGGTTATTTGAGCTCATATTTCCTTTTTATCCTGTTCAACCAATCTGGCTGTTTTCCTCTGACCAAAGCAAGTTGTTAACACCGTGGGTAGATAGATGCCCATTAGGTTTGCTATGTTGTCATTTACGTTGACAAGCATTTGAACTGGTGTTTCTATATGTTGTAGTCTTGTTGTGGTGGTAAAACTGTAAAAAATAAGACTAATAAGGCACTATTCTTTTTCTTTTTAGGCACTGGTTATGATGATGTCCTAAAGTCAGTGGACTTACCAATTGTAGATAACCATAGGTGCAGAGAAATGCATAGAGGGAACTTTCATATCACCAACAACAAGATCTGTGCTGGAGGGAAAAGGAACGAGGGAGTGTGTGAGGTACATGAACAAAAATAGAATTTGGAAACAATTTGTATCGCTTTATTAATCATTGAGCTATTTAACTATTTTAATATGAGGTCAGACAGATGTCATGGCAACATGTTGGTAAATGAGAACAGGCATTGAGATCTAGATATATAGTAATTGCTCCCAGTTTGAATGTAGAAGGAATCAAATGCCCAAATCTTACACAGTGTTTTCTAAGCCAAGTTTGATCTAAATCTCAAACAAATGTTTTTTGAATGCACTGGCTTAGATTTCAGTCTGCTGTAAACATAGCAGCTGCAGACTGTTGCTCCGAATTTCATCAGCTATCCAGACCCGCCTGAGGTTTCTGACTTTGTACCAGATTTGAACATGATCGTGCCGCCTGTCACTGAAACTGTTACATACATTTTTCTATTATTTACCTATGTCGGAATTCTACATAGTGTTGACAGCTTAATTGAGGATGGAGAATAAACCCCAATGTATGTCTTCTTTTACAGAGGGATTATGGTGGCCCTCTTGTGTGTCAAGATGGTGATCTCAAAGTTATCCTTGGCATCAGTATCCACGGCAGAGGCTGTGCTCGAGCCAACCAGCCTGGCATCTTCATTAATGTACCCTTCTACACACAGTGGATTTACAAGGTTTTCCGGTATTACCCAGACTATGAGATTGCTTAGAAAATGAAATAAAACAAATCACCGCCAGGGGACTAAATCCAAACTAGAGTTTCTGTTGTTTGACTCCAGTGGTGAACTCAGGACATCTGTTTTTTGTGACATATACCTGCGGGGTCTTAGGCTGAAGATGAAAGTCTGAGGAAGCACCTACAGTATGATGCTAGACTTTGAAATGTCCAGTAAATACCATATGGATTCTACTGTAGAAGTACTGATCGTTGATTACTAAGACTGATATATGTTACTCCTCATACAGTCGACATTAAACATTGTGTAATCCTTAAAAACATCTAGGAGTAAATTGGTTTCATTAAAGAGTGGTAATTACATAAGGGGAAAAATTATACCCTTCATTCAGTTAGAAGAGAAGCAAACATCACAAGCAGGCCTGGAGAAAGTACTTGCCCCTTTTATTTTGCCTGCTATAGTTACTGAAAAAATATAAATTTCAAATACAGATAACTAAATTCAATCCAAAAAGCAATCTTTAAATGATCAATTAGTAAAAAGATAAAAAGTATCTAAAACAACTTTACCCGTGGCAAAGACTTTACGCCTTCCTGGTTAAATCAGGAAATAACTTAAGTTCGAAAGCTGAGTTTAGTTTCACTGGCCATACCCAGGTCTGATTACTGCTAAACAAAAGATTTTTAACAGAAGATAGACTGATAGCTAAAAAAACAAAAAAAACAATGTCCTGACCCACAGCATTTAAACACATACAAGGAAGTAAGACATTGACAAGTATCAAATTTAGTTTAAGCTACTACTTCTAAATGCTGTGGTGTTCAGTTAGTCATAGTAATGATCACACATTTGCTAAGACATTGTAAGAAGCTAAATCTTATTAGCAGTGTACAACTTTGAGACTGATTAAAAGTGTATATTGAGGAAGTCATTAAAGAACCTAGAAACATTTCCAAATGTAAGACGTGTAATTTGCTACAACAGTTTTGTTATATACACTTGACTGGCACATGAAAATGTTAACTTCTTAAAAGTTGAGGATCTTGGGGCATTTGGGGCAAAAAAGATAATCATAGGGAGAGTCAAGAAGTCAGTTTGGATGAAAAAGACTTTGTAACAGAAACCGCCAATCCTTAATGGCAGTTGCTGCCACCATATGTAGCAAGACTAATTCGGTTTGCAGATTTTCTTTTTTTTATTTCTATTACTATATTACATTTTGCCATGTTAGTTTGGATAGCTGCATACCTTTAGAATATTTAATTATTCTTTGAAACTTTTTTTTTTTTGTATTTTCTTAGATTTCCATTGGCTGATATTAAAATTAAACGACAGAAGAAATCTGTCAAATTTTACAGAATATACACTTGTCCACTGTAGATGTGTGTATATGAATACTCAAATCCTGGTAATACTTGAAAGATTTGAATACCAAATACAGTGGTTTAAATGTTGGGCTAATCAGAAAGCCACCCAGTGGTAGAGCAATGTTAAGGACACTCCATCCATTTCATAAGGACTTAAATAAAACAAGCCCTTAATGTAAATAGTTTTTTTTTAAATGAGTGTATTTGTGACACTCAAAATAAATTAGGTCTTATAGATCTACAAAATGAGAATATGAATGGTGTGGCAAGAAGGCAAAAGAAAACAAAGGGATTGTTTTACAGTATAAACTTCTGTCATCTTTCTGTCTCATAATCATCACATTCAGAAGGAATTTCCTACTTTGTTATGGTTTAACAGCACCATGGACCGTACATATGTGAAGATTTCAGTGTAGAAATGAATGAAGTGCCTAACCTGTAAATTATCATTCATGTCTATAAAATTCCTAAAAGTTCATGTTTTTGGGTTTTGCCGTTTCATTTTATTGTTTATTCAAATTATTAAGAGTGATTAAGGGGAAAAACACATCAGAAGACGGGAATGCATCAAAATCAAGATTTCATTTATTTTTGTAACAGACCAATAAAAATATTGGTCATACAAAAATGTGGCTGGATAGCTCAAGTGGTATGTTGCCTGACTTCAAATTGGAAGGTCATGGGTTCAAATACAGCCCATGGGAAAATACACCACAGCAACCAGTGTGGCAAATGGCTGCCTCAGTGTAATCACACCAAAACAAATTCCTAGTATGTCTTGTGTGTACCTGGCAAATAAAGCTGATTTAATCTTTGATCTTAATCTTAACTAATGAATAGCTGTTTAACACTTACTTAATATTATTTTCAAATTTGACTATTGAAAATCCCAATTGATTGAATATGACAGTATGCATGGATCCATATTTATCCAGGATTAATTAGTCAATGCAGTCGAACCTCTGCAGTTCCAGAGTACCTTTCTACTCTGAACAGCAGTGTGACATATTCGGTCAGTTTTAGAGTATGTCATTTCTGAATGACCCTTCAAACAAATTATCTTATATGGATAAGAACCCAATTATGTTTATATAATTGTGATGTGATGGTTTTCTATGTATATTGTGTTTAGGCACTGAAACATGTTTCAAGCTGCTACATTCTACATTTTGTACAGTATTGCCTTGTGTTTTCTGTATAATGTACAATGGCCGTAAGGTTCCACATACCCAATATGCTTAAGAATAAAGTTTACCAAGTATCTTAATTAATGGATCTTCTACCTCATTTGTTTTTACCCCAGAAGAAAAAATTATATCGTTCTCAAAATGTATAATTCCATAAATGCCCTACTTCTGTCAGCAAATAAGTGTTATCTCTGCTATTTTTCTTGTACAGTATGTAGTTGATAAATTGCACTTTTCCGACAGCAGATGGCACCACTGCAGCATTTAGTCTTCCTGTGTAGGAACTCATGATAATCTAGCCTCCCTTACATAGACACGCATACATTGAACAGGCAAGTAGATTCATATTCCTCCTTATATATGCCAGACCCTCATCCACTGACATGCACTGACGCACATTGCGACACATACGCCAATGGCTGCTGCCTTGTAACTGTCTCTGATCGAATACTAAAACTAGAAATGTTCTTTTTTTCACCTGCTCAGTTTACCAGACCAGAAGAGGCAGATTAAGGTATATAAGAGTATATGCTAGACTGTGTGTCTAAGGAGGTGAGAAACAGCATGCATGCTGGAACTGTGACTTTGAGATCACATGCTGAATTTATTGAAGGTTTGTGAAGGACCTTTATGAACAAGCAGAAAATACACTGGAATCAACATTGTTACTGCAGTGCTGATGTATGTGTTAAGGTTGACAAAATGTACACATACACAGGAAAAGGAACTCTCTTAAATAACAAATGTTATTGACGTTTGCTAGGCATCACAGAGAGATGACATCTTAGAAGTTTGCTTTCATCTGTACATCAACTGGAAATGTATACTAAAAAACAGACAAATTATGTCCACAAATGGATGTTTGCAGCAGGTTGAAATATTTTTTTTGGTGTTTGCACAGATAGACATGGAAAGCTTTCAAATGTGCTTGTTTGGTAAATATAAATAATGAAGTTTTTTGTTTGGTATCATTTGCTGACAAATTTTTTTTTTGTAGTCATTCTTTTTAGTGTCAGTGATTACATGCTTGTCCGCTTGTTTTAAAACAACCAAATCAAAAGATTAGAATTCAAAGTGTAGTCCTAAAATTACAATAACTGTATCCCTAACACAACCTCATAGAGATTAGCTTTAATCTGAAAGCTTTACAGCGTTGTTTACTTCCAAACGAGTACATGCAAAAGGCAGGTCTCACAGTCCATCCTTTTCATTCTTATAAAAGTTGTTGTCAGTGAAGCTAAGTGGGTTTTGAGTTTTGAGAAAAAGATGGAAAATTATGGAGATTGATTAATCCTCTAGAAGGCTTTTATGTGCCACAGGACTCCTGTAACGGATCATTGAGTTTCAGATTCAGCTGAGAGTATCTTTCATAATCTAATTGTGTTATCTTTCTAATATCGTTTTAACTCTTTTTAGACACGGTCTCATTTCTCTGTGGTCTCATCAGTTTAAGGCTATGCTGGGCAGGACGGTGTGTGCCTGCCTATGAATTATCCTGAGTGTTATCTATAAGGAACTGGGGCAGAGTACAACGTGTAAGATGATAGCAAAGCTTTAAAAAAGTGTGTTTCCATCGTCACAGTTTGACCAAGTAACCTGACACATCTTTTCATGCTAATAATTCCTGTACCTGATCATGCTTGTCTTTTACAGCTTGCTCAATTACAAAATGAAGGTAACTTTGGAAACTATGTAGGCTTTTGTAATCCGACTATAAGACAATAAGAAACAACACATTGAAAGATGCACTCAACAAAAGCTCCCAGCTCTAAACAATTCTTAGTTTACCCGAGCTAAAGACTGTAGTTATTAATCTAAAATATTAAAGTATTTTTCTTTAAATCTGTTATATGTGGTAAGGTTATTTTTTTCATAGTTTTATAAGATTCCTTATTTCCTCTGTGAATCAGAAAATTGGGTTTGTCTGCCAAGGGCAAGGTGCTGGATTTCCTTTCAAAGTGATGCAATTGCTTTTCGGAACAAAGACAGCCGTGTAAAACTCTTCCAGTAATATTGAATAAGAAATAAGCAGCATAGTTGGAGAAGTGAATCATCACCAATACATTGTATTAATGAAGATAGAGAATAGGGTTTGTTTATCATTTGACATTTGACAATGCTGCTGTATTTTATCAAAGCACACTTTAACCGTGACTGAGTTACAGGTTCAAGGTGCTTAATCTTAATCCAGGCCCTGTTCCGATTGATGCTAGCTGCTTTAGAGTCAACTATTTGGTTGAATGTTTCCTGTAGAGAAATATCTAAAGAAAAACACAATTGGTCAGGTTTGTGGCTCAATTGAGTTTTGGAAATTGACCTTAAGCATACAGCCAAAGGCTTCAACACAATAAAATAAATGTTTTGGCTTGGCTGTCAAAAAAGCCCTGATTTGAATACTATTGATGAGTTATGGGTAGATCTGAAAACCTGACAGATTTAGACCATCTCTGTCAGGAGAAATGAACCAGCACTGCAGCAAAAATATGTGAAAATATATATAAACTTATGCTAAGTTTTTTGGTATTTAGCTAAATGTTTATTCTATCTAACCTACAAAAAATATTTTGGTCAAATTTACCTTTAGACAGATAAAAAATGTGTATGTCATTTTATTCTGTGTATGTAAACTTCCGATTTCAGAGGTACTGTACACAGAATTTGCCCATATTCACATACACAAACCACTGATGGACAGGCCTATTTGTTTGCTGTATAAGTGCATTTAATGTATGCCCAGAAGGATGTGACCATTGAAGAAACACTTAATAAATCATACAAGCACCAGCAGAGCACAGTAAAACAACTTGATGTACTTCAGAGTTATATCAGAGTTACGATAAATATCTTCCCTGTCTGTTTACAGGACAAGATAATAAGTAGTAGTGATCGACCTGGTTCTCTCTGTGCTTTAAAGCACTTTAGCTTTAAAGGACATCCAGTCATGGACATACATAAAACATTTTTCTTTCCTTTTACATTCAGAAAGGGTAGGCCTGTGCAATAGAGGTATATACAATCTGTATTACATCATATTTCAAAACTGAATAAGAGCAAGATTAATGCACAGGATGCAAAAAAGGAGATGTCAGCTCACATAAAGAGTTTTGACTATTTTTTTAAGGCCAATGCAACTTTTGTACCGGAGAATGGAACAGTTCATTAAAATATATCTGGGATCATTCCGCATATCATTTTTTTTCTATGTCGATGACATTGAGAAAGCATACGCCTAAATTATTTTTATCAGTTTGTTTTCCTCTTGGATAGTTCTCTCTGCAACGCCTCCACAGTAAAGGATGGGACTTTTTATGCCTCAACAGGAAACATTTACTTTGGATAAAATTGCAACAGGGTAAAGATTCAATGTATAGACTGGTCTATATAAACAACACCAGCTATTGAGTGTCAGTGCAAGGAGGAAAGAGTCAGAGCAGAAAAACAAACTTGTGCTTTTGTGTAGAACTGGGACATTTCATTGCATTATTTTGGTATTTGCAAGTAGAAATTTATTTTGTAATTCTGACTGACTTTATGCAAGACAAGTTTGTTCTAAATTAATTTCAGACATTAATAAAACTAGTTTGTGTCCCTCTTAATTTAGTGTATACACACTTTTTTTTTTAACTGTAGTTTGTATTACAAATAGTTCAGTCTCGTGAAGATAGCAACATCCAAATTTTATGAAGAGATGCAACAAAGCCTTATGAAAGGGTGTCTGAGATATTGGATGTAGCCAAAAAAACAATCTCGAAGCATTTTGGTGCTATTGACATTATTCACAGCAGTGGGTTTTCACTAAACAATGTGAGTAAAGATCATTTTTGTGTGCTTCTATACAAAAAAAATACAAAAAATAATCAAGTCAGAGATTTTCCCTCAAATGACTCAAAAAAAAACATTTTAGCATGCCAAAAAGGAACCTGTATCCCTTTAATTAGTGTTTGTAATCATGCTTCCCTTAATTCGGTACACATAAACAGTCAGGTTAGACCAACTTCATAAAGTAGACTGAAAAAGAGAGAATAATACAAGATATCATTTATGTGACTGCACAAACCACATTTGGAGCAGATTTTACTTTCACAACAGACAAAATATCATTGTTAAGTACTGAGGAACATAGAGGGATATTTGCAGAGTTTGCAACAACAAAAAAGACCTTCTTATTGGGTACTTATTTGCAGCACTCTGACACAAATGCCAAAGTTGTTTTCTGCAGAGCTCGGCCAATTTAAGGAGATCTCCCCTATTTTTTCTGCCAACATATATTCCCCTTCCAACTGTATTTTTGCAAACACACATCTTCAAGGGTATTCTCACATTAGCAAGGAAAGACACAATTATGTCATTTACCCACACATGCCAGCCATGCACTTGCACATACAGACACACAGAGGCTAATGCCTCTTGGCACTGAAATTGAGGTTGCTGTAACTGCATGAGCCAATTTTAGCACTTTAATAAAACTAGAATAGTTGCTACCTGAGATGACCCCGAAGACAAGAAAAACAACAGAACTCTCCTACAAACCCTAAGGCTAAATTCTCCCTAACAAAATAAAGCTTCCTCCGTACTTTTATCGGTTATTCAGTTCAACATTATGTACCTACTGCATTGGTTTTGGCCATTAGTTCTGGCACAAGAATAATAATCATATTACAAGCAAAAATCATTAAAAGTCATTCATGGTGAGTTTGTGTAGATAGACACCATATAGACTAGTTTTAAGTAGTCTCATACATAACTATTATTTTGTTTGGCTGAGTATGAAGCCAGCCTAACAGTAAGCTACCTTCTTTGGGGGGGCTTTAGTCTTTCACCACATTAAGCTTTAAAAAATGTTATTTTATTGCACAGTACAGAAACTTTTGTGCTCAAAGATTTTATTGTGAGCTGTGTCGGAGATAAAAAAACAAACAAAAAAAACAAAATGTTTAAATGTGTAAAAAAGAATCTTACTGAATTAGAAGAAAATGGTTTATGGGCATCCATTCAGTAAATTGGGAAAAACATATATTACTTAAAGGAAGGTATAAGAAAACATTTCAAAAATCACGTTTTTTTATATATCGCCAATTTACAACAGAGGTTGGCTCAAGGCACTTTACACGAAAATCAATTAAAATCAAAGATACATCATAAACAATTCAATTTGAAAAAGTGTCCAATATAAGGAACCCCAGCAGATTGCATCGAGTCATTGACTTGCAGCATTCACTCCCCTGGAATTAGCAGACCAAAACAATGGCTTGTGTTGTCGTTGACTTTACAGCAATCCCTCAAACTGAGCATGCATGTAGCGACAGTGGAGAGGAAAAACTCCCCTTTAACAGGAAGAAACCTCCTGCAGAACCAGGCTCAGTACAAGCAGCCTTCTGCCACGACCGACTGGGGGTTTGAAGCGACAGAAAACTAAATTAGATGCACAGGATACTGAAAAAAAGTTTATAGCAGCAGTTGCAGAGCATCACTGGAATCATCTCAGCCCATGTTCTCATCCAAGAAGCTGTCTCCGCTAACAGAACGCAAGACCAGGTGTGGTTACTATGGAGAGAAGCACACTGAGACAAAACAAAAGGTTAACAAGGTTGAAATAACGGCAACTAAAGCAGATTGGACAAATGAAGAAAGTAGCAGAAAGAGAAGTGGTCAGATTGTCTGAATGGACTTTTGAGCAGAATACGTTGCATTGCACTCTGTTAACATACTTTGTTTTTTAGGGAAGGGGTTTTCATATTTTATACCCATAGGTCCAAATTGGAACTCAATAACGGAATGTCTTTAATTAAGTTTTCCAACAACTTAAAAGCAAAACCATTGTTTTTTACAATGTAGTATAAAGAGCAATGTAACTCATTCAATTAATCCTCAACAAGTAATGGACTTTATGCTTAAATCAAAAAAACACACTGAACCTACAGTGCAATAGGGCAAGGTACTCAAAATACAACTTCAGATACCCAGACTCTGTGTGAACCTGATAGTAACCTGCATTACAGCTGATCCAACTGCAACTACACCAACCTAACAACACCTGACATTCAAATCTGTCATGAGTAGTTGCATCCCCATTTCTTTCTGTCAATGCAAAAAACTATGATAGACACTTCCATGTCGTCTGAGTGATAAATACTGCATGTGTGCATTGTCTAAAAGTATTTGTCAGTGTGGGAATGTGGGAGGCTGATGCATATTTTGTAGAGTTTGTACGAGAGGCAGGGTACATTCTGGTCTATAAGAAGACAAACAACCATGAAATCACAGACACAGACATAAGTGAGCTTTTGAGATCTCAACTAACCTAACAAGATGCAAACTCCACGCAGAAAGACATGAAGAACGCAATGTAACCCAGAAATTGTGATCCTTCTTCTTGCTAAGAAGTAGCATTTCACTATTTCAATGTATTTCTGTTAAAGACTTTTTACAACCTCCTCTGTGTTAATTTTAAAAAGACACAATGTAAAAAAGTGGAGAGTGTATAGTGAGGTATCAGCACTTTTTTTCCCTATTAAACAGCCCTGACAGTAAAAAAGCTGACATATAGGGTGACAAACTTTATTACTTTAGAAACCTCATACTATGTGGAAGTGACTTGAAATACCACATGTAGACAGTTTGTGCTTTGTAGAACCTTTTATTTAACATGCTGACGATGAAGATTTATTCAATGCAGAAAATGCTAAAAATAATGTATTACAGAGATTATAGAAATTCACAAACCCAAACATCATCCCTTTATTATCTGACCAATAAAAACCACAGTGGTAATGGAATATCCGGATAACATGATGTGGTGGGTAAGCACAATATATTAGTGGATAGCCCTGAAATGTCTCCTTGGAGGGACTTTGTTTGGATTGCCATTGTGATCTAGGGACAACTGTCCCATCTTGCCACAAAATGATCACTCAGGTAGAATGTTACTTTGTGTGAACTGGGTCTCAAAAACGACAAATTGTACTATGTGTCTGTAATGTGCTGTATAATACTAGAGCTCCATAAAACTGTTCTTTTTTATGTAATTTTTGTTTTCATTTTATTTTTTTAGAATGAAGTGACCACATGCTTTAACCTAGAAAGTCATACGGAAGATGGACAGTTCAACAAAATAACCCAATTTATTTAATAAAAAAATTAATTAATTAAAAAATAATAAAATTAAAAAAATTATTATTTAAAAAATCTTCGCATTTATGTATATAAACAAATTACTAATATTAAGACTGACACATTGCCATGTAGGGAGGATCCAAGCACAGAGATGAGATGAGGTAATAATTTATTTCATATAAAGTAACTTACAGCATGGTGAAAGAATGGAGAATGCAGGGCGGTAGATAACAGGATTCCAGAGCACATGACGACAACAAGCAGGAAGTAGACAGTGAAGAACAAAGAAACCAGAGAGGTTAAAAACAGAGAAGGAAGGTGGAGAATAGTTTAGGAACACACAATCAATGAGAATAGCATAATTAAAAAAGGAATAAAACTAAAATGAGGGCCAACAAACTACAAACAATAATTGATCAAAAACAAAGGACTTAATTAAATTGAAGACAGTATCACTCAGTTAGGTTTAAATGTCCTCTCAACCCAATATGTTTAAAGAGTATAGGCATCTCATTTACAACAAACTTCCTTAAAAAAAGTCCTTCCTTCTTAGTATCTAAATTGAAATTGCATTAGATTAAAAAAAGTTAAGTCTGCTGATTTTATAAAATACAATTGGTTTTAGTACAGTAACTAGTGCTTTATGGCCCACTTAATCTGAAAGTATTTATTTAACTAGATGTAACTGGATTGAAGTCTGACTGTTTCATATAATTGATTTAGGAATGAACAAAATCAAGGTTGATTTCTATTTCAAAGTAAAAATGTGTTGATATCGAAAATCTATTAATCAGTGCTTTATGGCTTCCTCATGTGTTTTTTATGTATTTAAATGTTTGCTATTTAAGGGCGATGTAGTATATTTTTCCTCTTTAAAAAGGAGTGCAACAAATGACAGTGTCAAAAAAGAATTGTTGGTGGCATATAGCTCTATCTGTGACTTCTATGCCATGTTTACCATATGGTGGGCACCCCTGGGATCCAGGGCTGGAGAACACTGGGTGACGCACTTGACACAGTTACACGCCAGGAAAACTGGCACCCAATACAAACCGAACGCATTCAGTACACTTTCACCATAATTTCACAGGGAGGAGTGTTTCTAATTCTATCCAGGGCTAGAGAGAACACAGAAGGCTAATATATGAAGGATCTCCAACTGGGAAAGGTAACACACCTCTATCCCCATGAGATCATCCTGACAGGGACAGATAGAAATAGGGAGGCAGGAAGAGAGAGGGAGAAAGATACATACATAAAGGGAAAGACAGACAGAGGGAAGAGGGGGGTAGGGAAACAAAGAAAGACAAAGTCAAAGACAGAAGACAGACAGAAAGAAAAAAATAGAAAAACAGCAGCACGTTATCTCTTTGCGAAGTCCTAGGAGAAACAGCCTGTTTGTAGAGTGATGCCTATCAGCTTCCTGGCTGTCTTGGGAGATGTTACTTCACTATGCTGTATTTTACGCAGATAAAGTCTTCTATAGTCTGATAGAAAAACCTGGCAGATAGTGGCAAGGTGAAAGAACAAGACACTAGGAAGGACAGATAGACAGACAAATAACAAGAATAATCATCACTTGGAGAGAAATATCTTTATTGGGCAAACACACATGAAATAAAAACGATGAACATTTGAGTACTCTTGATTCCAATAAATTTTGCATTTTCCATTTAGAAATACATTTTTCATGTGCATTTTGACCTTGCTGTTGCATCCGACATTATAGGATTTACATATAATTTACCATATTTGTGCTTTCTAACCTGTATCATGCTCTTTGTAACAACACATTTTTGACATACAAGTGATTAATGTCAGAAGGGCAATGCCACAAGAAATGATTTATTACTTTAATTGATTTAGTCATGGAGATGCTTTGAAGATGTAAAGATTTTCTGAATCTAAAATTTACCAGCTTAGAAATTCAAATTTGATGCACTCTTTGAAAGGTATTGCACAAGGCACAAACTTTAAAAAGGCCAATTTAACCTGTTTTGTTTTGAGGAAGTGTAACAATGAGATTCTAAATAATTTTACCAGGTGGCTATGGTATTTGCACTATTCAAAAACAGTCAAGAACAACATATGTTTTGCTACTAAAAAGCATAAAATATTATAAAAATATCATTATTCAGGTGCTTAATAATTATTCAACAATAAACACTTTTAAAACTAAAGAAAAGCAGGATCTTGGTTGCAAACTATAACCTTGCTGCCTGGGTAAAAAGCGAGAGGCTCGTTGTATGGTAAATTTCCTTTGACACTTGCAATAAAAGCAACCTTAATTTTAGTTAATCATGTTATTGTTGTAAATCCATTACTGCTTACCTTTCATCTCTACAGCTGTAATTGGGTGTCACTTGTTATTTTCCTTTCTTCTGCCTTCCTGTTTTATCTGATCTAACATAATGTGAGATTACATTATTAATGGTAAGCATGTTAGAAAGCTACTACAAAGTTACATATTTGGCAGCCTTAGCTTTCTGTTGTTTTTAGACTTACTTTGTTTTGTTTTTTTTAAGATCCTGTAGCAGATCCCTTGAACTCAAAGGGTTGACAGAGAAAGATGCAGATGCTTTTTTTTTTCAGAAGCACAAAGTGTGTATGTTTACAAAGAACTATATTTAACTTAATTTACTCATACTGTCATTACATTAACATAGTGTAAATTAACAATAATATGTATGCCCTCATGTGTATAGATAATAAAACCTATAAACATTTATCTATCAGTACCACTGTCAAACATTAGGACTAAATGGACAGAGTCTGTTTTACACCTCTTTCTTACCATTTGACGACTTTGGTATTCTTTAGTTGTACCTCCTTTGAATGTGCAGTGAAGCATTGGATTTCTCAGATGTAACTGATTTCCTGTGTTGATTTGTTACTCTGTGAGAGTATTGGTCATACTTTGTAATATCTCGGGTAACACTATGCAATTGAGATCTTCTTTTATGGCCCCATGGCCTTGTACCAAACTTTTGCATGACTGACTGAGTCACAACCTATGACAAGGTAAGCAGTCAATGGTCCGTCTCCACAACATACTTTGTAAAAGTAATAGCTATTACTTGTGTGCTCAAAATACTGCTCAACACCACTTCCCACGCTGCATCTTGAGGCCTCTTGGTCAAGAAGGTCTACATCTCCCACTTGGCATAAGGAACCTAATTCTTTGTTCAGTAACTTAATGAATCCATCTCAGTATATTTATTTTCTGTGTTTGTTCCCATAGTGGAAATGTTACTGCCCTTTGCAGTGGACCAGGAATTTCTGTCACAAAACATGTGTTTTAGGCCCAAAAGCAAAGGTAGAGTTAGTGAGAAGATAAAAGTATATTTATTGGAATGATGTATAATGACCCTGAACACAGGGAGTTGTCGATGATGAGACTGAGAGGACCAGCAGATGGCACATGGCAGGCAGTGAACAGAACAAAGAATAAAACCTACTGGTAAAACTGCCAGGAAAGATGACGGGGCAGATGGAGCGAGCATTGGTACAGGGGGACATTAAGAAAGTTAAGCACAATATTGACAAGGGTAGCACAACAAGAACACATGTGGGAGTTTGGAAACAAACGGGAGGATCCATCTGAGAGCCATAGGAGAAGACAATACTGAGGTATATACTAGGAAGGTGAGTAGTGTAACAACGAGAAGGAACTGATTATTAACTGGGTGCAGCTGTGAGTGCAGAGTATATAGACAAGATGAAACAGCGATGGAGGATGACACAAGGAAGAGGATGACACAAATGAACTGCAACTTGAAGTTGTTGAAATAAGTAATGTATTTAAGGAAAGCTTTTCAAAAAAAGAATGAGAAAATTCTTTTAGACTTTAGATAAGACTTTTAAGATGATAGACCGGGGTACTTTAGGATTATCATGGGATAGCATCATTCAGATTAGGCACAGGAATAGGAGTGAGGAAGATTAGTGGGATGGAATGGAATCTTAAAGATACATAAGCAGAATGAGTTGATGAAAAGGCGTTTTGAAAAAGGATGGGGATAATTTGTGCTATTACATGGAAAATTACATGAAATGTGCAAGTAGTATGAAAATGAGGTTATAAAAAGAGATGAGGTTATGACTGATTCTGACAACTGATTTTCATCGAGACGACTGGTGAAATGGATAGTAGTCAAAAGAGATGAGGAGGAGTTAAAATGGTATAAAAAGGTTTTATAAAAATGGGCTAAGGAAAATTGGTAAAGAGAGATGTTTGTGTTATTTATTAATTGTAATACTAAGAAGCCCTATTTAATCAAAGGTCAACAAATATAACATAAAATACATGAAAAATTGTGTGGGACACATGGTCAAGAGGGCGCAGAAAAAGAACAAGATACTGGGAGAATGCGAATGAGTGAATCAGCTTGACTTGCCAGGTTGGAGACATAATTTTAAACACATTAATTCCATTTATTAGCTTTTCATTTCAAGGTAAGTGGTAATGTCCTACATGAGATCATAAAAATGAAAATCTCTACATTGGTAAAATGGTAAATATCATGTACCCGCATAGTGCATTGTCAAGGTCAGAGGACCACAAAGCACTTCACTCAATCATTCAGTTAGTCAAGCACACATTCACAAACTGTTGATGGTAAGCTACTACATAGTAGCCATAACTGCTCTGGGATAGTCTGACAGAAGCATTCCTCAAAACTTTACCATGTTATTTTAGCTATTTAATACTTTATATGTAATACATCAATTCATTTTAGGCTATTTAGCCTTTACAACTGAAGTGTTTGGGTTATTATAAATCACAATGCTTTAGGAAAGTGCCTTGTATGATGCATTGGCTATAGCTAAAGTGACATTCGTATAACGGTCAGTTTGAACATATTTGATCTGTTGTTTTTGGGGCGGTTATGTCTGCGGATTCATATTGGTCTCATTGTTCTGACAAAAAGACCCTTAGACCATGCACTGAACCAAATGGTACATGTCTTTGCATGAAGCTTGTTTCAAACTTAATAAGGGCATTTAAACATGTGTAACAACATTATTCCCATCCTTTTTGAGAAAGACAAAACAAAATGTCCCTGTAAATATGAATTCATTACAACAACAAAAATCTGTAGATTATATGAAAGCAAATCACTTAAATTAAGTAAAAAAATATGTTTCTTTCTTATTTGTTTTTTAAGCTGTGGTACAGGCAAGAGACAATTGTTATATAAAAAAAAATACCACAACTCCTTTTCATGAGTGGTAATCCCAATCACTTTTCTTTTTGGATTAAAATAGATCTTTCACTTACACTGATATGGTGGATATTAAGTGACTGCTACCTGTGGCTACACGCCCTCGAAAAAAAATGTAGGTCCCTGATTTACAGAGGGACTATGTTTAGAACAAAACCCAGGGGCAGGTAACAAACAATATCTAACTGCAAGGCATTAAACAAACTGTTGTAAAAAAATAACACATTTCCTTTTGTCACTCCAGCTATTTTGAAGAATCAAATGGTAAACTGACTGTGATGTTATAGAAGTGTTTTCTTAAATTGGAATTAGGAGTTAAAAAAGCCCTTACACATAAACAGAAACATTGGCTTTTGGTAATGTGACTGTGATTGACAGATTATAATTAGTCAGTTGCCTGGTAACCGCGTTGATCTGTGTAGATGTGGTCTTTTATCCAAGTGATTGTGGTCACAGTCAGTGAGTGACAACTGTGCTTTATAATTTGTTGCTCTAGTTCACAATGATTTGCCAGCTTGCAGAAATGTTAAAAGGTTGTCTAGGAAATAAAATATAATTTATTTTTTCTTTACTATTTCTTTGCTGTTTTCTGAAGGACCACAGTTAAACAATCTGAAGCTAATCTTTACATTTTTACATCCTATATCATCTTTTCATGGCTGAAATGTTTTATTTCCTGTTTGTTTTTCTGTCTTTGTAGGGAAATGATGCGAGTAATACAGAATAAATGTCAAATAGCTCCAATAATGAGATATCTAATTAGCTAACTGACTTAAATTGTGTTGTTTCTTGAAAACAATTCTTAACTTTTAACATACAAGTATTAAAACAGGCAATACTGGCAGTGTGAGCTGTATTTTATTACCTCCATAAACCTAAATGTCACTGTCACTCCTGCTGCTTGGCTAAAAAAAAAAAAGGCTAACTTCAATGGTGCTGTTATTTCAGAGCTTTTAACAGGTTATCCTGTTAATTCATGTATGTCGTTTTTTTGTATCAAAGTTACATATAGGCCTACCAGACTGGAATGATCCTGAGATGTTATATTTCTTAAAATCCTAAAAAATACATCAAAATAGGCTTAGGCATTCTCAAATTGTTTCTCATGTTACTAAATGTGTTATTATCTATCATTTATCATTACAAATGTAAAAAAAGGAAAGGATATTTTCTTGTCAAATTGTGTTAATTTAACTACTGAACTTTAAGAAGAACACGCCATGAAGGACGATGACAGTAACAGAGATAGTAACGAAGAATAAAAGCAAGAGAAACCTGAAAAGTATAAAGACAACCAATTAGCTTATATATTGAGGCAGATGTGGAAATGACAAGGCAACCAGAAAAAAACAATCAGAGAAAATACAACTGATGTGGGGGATTTTATACAGAGGAGAATCAAGTAATAGGTGACAACAAAAACACATCCAGCCAATTGGCTCACCACACACAACTGTGTGCCACCAATAGTTTACTGCAACAGAAACCTTTAGAGCAAATGGAGAAAAACCTTCTTGAAACTTAAGCTAAACATGATGACCCCCATGTTTACTTTGGCACCAGCTGCAACCAACCTGTCATGGTACACCAGCCATTTAAAGGTGGCCCTGGCATTACTTATCACATGGTAACCTTCCCCGTCATATACTAAAAAGGAAAATCTTGGGATTGGAGTGGAAGATCTGACCCCACTAGGTGTGACATGAAGTCTTTTATTGGGAGGAGGAATTGGAGAGCAACTACAGCAGGGCGTGTGAAGTAGTGCAAACCATGTTCTCCTGGGCCAGAAAGAAGCCACTATAAGAACCTGATGACCCTCCTTAAAGACTCTCCGTAGTGTCTTTCTCATCTTAAAATTCTTACTTGATCTGCTATATAAATGCTATATAAAATCCCAATAAAATAATTATTGGTTTAGTGTAACAAGCTGTATTCAGAAGTGTCAACGGGTATTAATATATTTACAACTTTTTGAAATTTAGCATTGCAGAACTGTAGAAAAAATTAGTTATGCAGCTACACAGGTATTTATATTTATTTCAGGGCAAGGAGACAAGAGACGTGCACTGAGGCTCAGAACTGACAAGGCCTGACATAATTAGAGTCAGATTCAACAATCTATAAACCAAAAAGCAGCCTATTTTTTATTTGGTCTTAACTGATTAATTTAATAGTTAAAGGTTTTTAATCATGCCTTAATTAAATCCTGCTCAACAGTACCATCTCGTAGTAAAATAAAAAATATATAGATCTTACCTTTATTGTATGTGAAGTTCATGCTTTTACACTCAATTTTCGAATATGTCTGTCCATTATTGTATAAAATGTCCTTGTCTGTCTCTCAGTTTTTTCTCACAATTAAAAGTCTGCATGAGACTTATTCAATGTATTTCAACAAAAATGTTGAAATCAGACTGAAAACACATTTACTAAAAAGTGAGCAAACAGAATTTCTCTTAACATCTATCTATTTTGTTTGTCAGGATGCCAGATGAGGCACTGTCTTACCTGGGAGCTCTGATTACATGTCACTGTAGAAGAAATGTTACACAAGTTCCTCTTAAAGAATCCTTTTTGGTACATGGCAAATAGTGTGGGAATAGTAATATGAGAAACAAGGTGTATTAATGACTTTTATCCAGTAACATAGCTTTAAATTGAGCCAAAAGTCTGAGGCTAAATTTGGAGAATAAAGTCAGGCCATAAAGAATGCCTCACATTACAAACAAGCTTAAGGACTGAATGAATAAATGTGTTATCCAACACCACACACAACCAATGCCAAGATTCAGAATGCTGTTTAGAAGGAGTGAGAAAATGTGCAGGGACAGGGACTCATCAGGTTGACAGTGGGTTGAATTTTTGTTTTCAGTTATACATATATATATAAATAAAAACTGTCACTCTCTACTACAGAGTTATCTTTTTAATATAATTCATAATAACCAGGAATTTAAATCAGCACAAAAATCAATAATCGTATGTTTTACTAAAGCAGATATTTTTGTTCTCTGAACACATATATAAGTTTATTGGCTTTTAAGAGGGATGGCACATTATATAGATATCCTTATTTTATGAAATTCTTCTTTTAATACAAAGTTGAGGAAAATCATCCCTACAATAGATGTCTAATTAGCCTAACTGCTCTTTAAATAAACTTTAATATGCATGTAAAGACAACAATTAGAATCTGCATAAAAAGTAGTGTAGTAGTCATACTTTTCTATTGTACTTTAATAGTTTGTTCTTACCCAATCAGTATTTACAGATAACATACCTTGCATCTGACTTACATATCCGTGTCAACTGTATTACTGCTACATTGTGGCCCTCCTTTTATTTTATATTAACTGATTAGTATGTTTTTTTCAGTTTCTCAGGTATTTACAACACCTGTATACAAATATACTACTTCACCTGTTGTACTTTAGTACCACCTCATCAGGCTGGTATTCATAGAACAATGTCTGACAGGGAAAATTGGTTTTGGTTGTTGGATGGTGCCCTGAATTGCTGTTTTGACAAGAAATAAAATATTTTAATCTTGTTTTCAAAATACTTATGAAATATAATTATTAATAGTTAAAAAGCCAAATGTGTGTTCCAGGTTTTGTTGTAATACACTGGAATTCAAAGAAATATGTAATAGTTTATACTTCTGACAATAACTATTTTGGGAATTGGTCAAACAGTTCAAACAGCTTGCAACAAAAAGACAGTAAATTTGAATGAAATGTCTGTGGCAAAGTTTTCACTCAAGCTAATTTTGTTGGCAGCTCTATTTCAAAGCTATTTATTTGCACTTATGCTGCAAATATTTAATCCTAGCTTTTGTTTTCTGAGTACCAACAAACAAACCCCACAAATCACTAGTGGTACTTGCAGCAAAGTATCAGAACCACAGACCTATAGTATTAAGGGCCAAGTCATGTAAAAGAAAAAACAGTGAGCTCCTTCTAAAAGCTTCTTTGTTTTGTTTATTTATTTTTTGTTTTTGTATGTGTTCAGATTATATTCAAGGATTTTTATTGTCCACTTAACATTTGCATGTTTGTTGTACAAAATTTGAACTCCGGTCCTTTTTAAGCCAAAAAATATAAATAAATAATAAATTAATAAATAAAAGTAATGATATGCTAAATCAGTTATTAAAACAGGAAACTTTAGTTCATCGGTCTGACAGCTTCAGGTAAGAAACTATTTCTCAGCCTGGTGGTCTTGCTTTGAATGCTTTTAAGGCATTTGCCTGAGGGAAGGAGCTGAAACAGTCTGTGTGCTGGATGGTTGATCATAGGAAGGGATAATTACCATTGTTAAACACGAAGAAGGTAAACATGGTAAATTTGAGATATGTATTTGTAACTTTTCTTAGCCTCCTTAAAATATTGCCTAAAGTATTGTTGGGATGTTTAAATTCCAGCATATCTCAAATAGTTTACTGATTTAAGTAGGTTACGGCTTACTGACACCTGCATTTGTCTTAAAATCTACCCATTTTCTGGCATCTACAAAATCTTTACAAATAGTTGTTCTAATACAATGCAAACATTGACCACAAACACCCATTTCTGTTTGCTATTGGTGGTGTGAGTGTTTGTGTTGATGATTAGCCTATGTGTGGCGACATTGACAGGGGTCACGGTGGAGAGCTAATCCCTATCTACTTGTGCATCTGCCTGATCGTCTCCACTAGACTCTGCTTCTGTGTTGCACAATTTATGGATGGTGCCTATCTGAGCCTATAAGTCAATGTGGTAGAAAGTGCATCTGCAGATCAGACACAGAGGATCAGAAGAGGGTATTGTTAATATTATTATTCGGAAGGTTTCTTTTACAGCTAAAAGAACGTCAGTCAAGGTATTGCTTCTATGGAGAGAAAAACAAAGAGAAAGTTACCAGTTGAAATAACAGCAACTTACCAAGCAATACAAATTTGATAGAAGAAGAAAGTATTAGACTGAGGAAATGTGGTTAGATTGTACCCTAGCAAAGCTCAGGATAGCCTTATCCTTTAGGATGAGGTATGGTAAAAAGGTAGAGAAAAAATTAATTACCATTTTAGACGGTGCATTACCGCTATAGAACTCCTGTAACGTTCTAGACAAATCCAGTACTTACTCATCCGCACACATACAAAATATAAAACTTCTCTCTTTTGTTAGGTGCTCTGTTGTTTTTTTTCTCATTCATTGTCTAATGCATTAAGGAAAAATTCTGAATGTTTGAATAGAAACACAAATAGCTATCACTTCCTAAATAATATTGCAGCTGTATGAAAGGACAACAAATATTAGCCATGCTATACTTATGTTATAATGAACAACAGCAGAGGTTGAAAATTCTTTATTAGTATTTATAATTAAAGAGAGCAGTTGACAAAACAAGGAATATTTCATTAATGACAGCTGTGGTGGACAAAAAGTGGAGAAGCTTTCAATAAAACCTAAAATCCATAGATGCAATACAAACGCAGCAGGAGAGAACTATTACGGATATCAAACAAGAAGACATCAGTGACAGTGTGATATTAATCAGCCAAAATATGTGCACTGTTAAAAAATATATACCCACATTTTCCACATTGTAAAACATAAAAGTGCTCTGTCCAAAGTTCCAATCTGTCCAAACAGTGCATTATGAATGTACTAAAATTGATAAAACAGTAGATGTGTAATTGCAAATATCTGTACCTTACTTGATATTTGCCATGAATGAGCATGGAATTGGGGCATGATTATAGAACTGGCGAATGACTCGTACATAACTGTTGACAGCTTTGTTTATGCCTTTGAATGTTTTATTTTTTTATTTTTTTATCAGATCGCATTAAGACTCTCACTAAACTGTGGCATGGATAAAAGGATCATACTGAAAGCTTGATTAGGTTTGTAATTACTGACCCATAGGCTTGAAATATTATGGGTGACATACACATTATTTTGAAAAAAGACAGTGGCTTGCTAACAGCCTGGGAGATAATAACTGAATTACTTCTGGTGGTGTGACCTAATCACCTACCCAACTGCAAAACGCTGTTGCCAACAGACAATAACAAATAGAGAATGGAAAGAACAGCAGTTTAGGCCAACTTCTTTTTTTTTTTTTTTTTTTTTTTTTTTGTAACTGTAAAACTTTATCAGTAAACCACAAAAAAAAAGAACGTGGTGTAAAACCAAATACCACCTAACTAATTACAATCAGGTACTAAACGAATAACAGGTTATTTTAAGGTACTTTTTATGACTTAAATATATTGTAATGGAACCTTACCTGTCCTGGTTTTGTTTTTGAGGCTTTAATATAACTCTAATATAACTACAAATTGTTTGCGCTTGGCAAATGGATTACATGCATGATTGGCATTTCATTTTAACAGCCCAAAATTACATTATTAAATGGAGCATACCAGGAATATAACAGGTTGTAATCTTGTAGTCTGATATCCCTGTAAGCGCATTCAGTTGTTGAATTAAGCTAATGAACACTTTGTTTGTGTAAACTAGTATTTTTTTTTTAAAGATGTGACAACTGTGAAACTCATGTAGTATCTTCCCCATTTAAATTAAACTGTACAATGAATTTAAAAAATCTTCATAGACCTTGTGTTTGACTCTTCATAAATGCGGTACCTACAGTACTAGAAACAAAATGTCAGAGGCTGATCTGCAGTAACTTGTGAATGTTTAGGCTATCTTTGTCATGGAAAAACTGGTAAGAGTTACTTTAGAGTGAATTCCCTCCCATATCTTTCTCTCTCTCTCTCTCTTTCTCTCTCTCTCTCTGTATCTCTCTCTCTCTCTCTCTCTTTCTCTCATCGTGACTGTACTAACAAAAGCACTCATCTGGGAAAAATGGTTTCTCTCCATGTGCAGACACCCTGGTTGCCGGGGAAACCAGTCTAAAGTTGTGAGCAAGAGGCAACATACGCCTCTGCAGTGCAGTAGAAAAACAGCCGCACAAGCCCAAACTCAGAGGGATGGCACACACCGTAACAGTTATCATAATACAATCACAGTTCTTAAGCCGGCCTCAGTTGTGTGTTTTTTTTTTTTTCTGACAAGAGTACATAAATAATGAAGCACACACCCAAGAGCTTTGATTTCCGTAAGGGAAGGTTCACAGCTGCAATGGCTTTTTTTGCCACAGTCAAGTAAAATTATATCACAATTGGAGTGGGAAAGTGAAAGTTGTAGGGTAAACACTTGATTCACAGTGCACAGTCAGTAGCTGGAGATGGTGCTGTTACTCAAGAGCAAACTAAACAAAATTTGGCAAACAGAACACTGCTGAAGAAATGTCCAACAAGTACTTAGAAAAAGTGATATAAGAGCTAAGGGGAGAGCACACTTGAGTCACGCACTTTAAAAAGCAGTAGAATGAGAGTAGCCGCTCCTGACCTATTTGGGTTTTTTTAATGTATTCTTGCACCAAGTATTATGCTGTTGGTACATAAACGTACCACAAATGACATTCATGTTTTTGTTTTCTACAGAAAAATTAGTTAGTCAACAGTAGAACAACATGCAAATTAAAATGTTGTTCTACTTATTAAGGACTATTAGTTTTTTCTGTATTAGGCCAATATTGTAAAACCATTCCTCAAGCCAAATAAAGAATGCATAAAGCTAACATGTATAATAAAAATGTTTCCTAGCTTTTTTTTTTGTCAGTGGGATTTGAGTAAACCTAAGGCTCCTGGTACATTTACAATTGTTCATTAGAACATTTTACAACTGAACATTTGTGCTAATTTTGAACAGATATTGGCACTAAATAAGTTGTTTAGAATCATTGGTTTTTATTGTAATGAAAAATGTGGGCAGCATTTTTTGTGTTGCAGGGAAAATTTACATGTCCGAATGTGCTTCAAACTGAAGCACATTTTTTTTTTTTTTTTGTTAACAGACATCAAATGTAAAAATACTTGATTTGTTTTTAAATCAACAATGACCTTTTCTTAAACCTAAATAAATGTTATACAGTTTCGAAATTGTATGCACTTTCAAAACACATCAGCGCATCCAAAAAACTGCAAGAGTATTGTTTTAAACACCATGGAGGAGGACCCTACTGTCTGTTTAACGTGTTGAGACAAGTTAATTTTATTAACATGTTTTTATTTGTATAAGCCATATAATATTCAGACTTATTTCTATGTGCTATTAATATTACAATATAAGATGCTTGCTGTGTTAGAGAAGGGCTGCCCTAAATGCATTCAGTTCTTTCCATTCAATTTGAATTTCAAGCCCAGCATGTCTACTCAGTGGTGTTCAGTTCTTGTCCTAAGGGGCCAGTGCGGTCCATGATTTAGATTTTTCCCCCGTTCAGCACACCTAATTAAAAAGAATGGGTACTTAACAGGTCTCTGCAGAACATGATGAGGTAATCCAACTATTTGCATCAATTAATCTAGAAAAAAGAGACAGTGCCAGTCTTGGTGTAACTGGACACCATGGCACCTGTCATGATCTTGCTCTTTCTATTATCCATACACAAGGTAATATAAACTTTACATAAGTAATTCAACTGTTGTGGAATTGGGTAAAGCAAATGTGATTATGGCTGAATTTCAAAATTTTTAACTTAAATCTGAGCAATGTGTGTAAGAACAATGGTATTCTCAAACCAAGTAGATAGACAGCCGTGCAAAGTGGGCAAAAGAAGAAAGGAGGAGAAGAAAACATATATAAACTAACCCATTGGAAGGTCATTATTATTAATTTTTTTTCCAATAAAAACTGACATTGTAAACATAAGGTTACAAACAAAAGCAGGGACAAAAATAGATCTATGGGGTAATTACAGAGAGTAAATGTCATCAAGCATACAATTACTAAATTTTTTACTTTGTGTTCAGACAGGACACATACATTTTGAAGCTTATTTCTTACAAGAAAAATATATAACAGATTTGAATTAATGCTGTTGCATCGCTGTATTACAACTTTTTTTTTGTTTGTTACCTAGAAAATACAGTTAAATCAATTCGATCGGGTCACTGAGTGATGTTTGTTGAGCATGTTTCCCATTCCCAAAACACACTTGACTCCACTGTTTTAGTACTGAATCCAACTGAATTTGGATTTTAGAGCCCCTTTAAGATCATTTTTATATTCTGTGATCTGCAGGTCTTTATCAGGGCTTGCAATTAATATGCAAAGTGGTCTATCAATATTTTCCTATTGACTTACCTCTGCATGTAACCATTACAAAGTGCAAGAGCCAATACATAATTTCAGATCGAGAGAGACCAACAGACAGCAGGAGACGTTGCTGAGCAGCTACGCAAAAATAGACAAACTATCATCTTTTACACAGCATCTGAAGGGTAAAGTATATTGATCAAAAATATAATAAAGATGATAACATAGTGAGGATTTTTCCGTAACCTTGGTAGAATTTAAAGTTCTGGATGCACTTGGACAGTGTGTATGACTATCATGCCACAAAGCTAAGTCCTGGAGACATGCCTCTAGGGGAAACACAACCTGGGGCATTGTAGGTTATGCTTTCTTTTATTTAGCAAAACCAGCTACATCGACTGAATTCTCACACAGCGAGTGTCCTCTGCAGATTATTGTATAGGATTTAAAAGCAAAATTGATCCAAAACTGAGTGTACTTAGTTACATGCTTTTTTATATATAATGTGAAAAGGGATTTTGTTTCATTTTCCCTTTTTTTATTTCCTAATGTAAGACAGGTATTAAAGCTCCTAGTAAGACCAAACCACCCATTTATAAAGGCTTTTAAGAAACAGACGGGGCTTTGCCTAAAATTGCACATTCCTGGACTGAGACTGAGTATTTTTGTTGATAAAAAAAGTCAATAATCATGTAAGAACACTCAAACTGAATTTCACAACGAAACCCAAATGTCAAAAAAATCCCCAAAAAACTGTGACAACGTGTTAATATTCAAAGCTCAAAAGACTCAAGTCTTGGAACACCTGACTTGATGCTCTTTTTATGTCATATTAATTTAGGCAAGTGGTTTCACAGTTTATAAAAAACCCATAAGCGCTTTTCTGATCAGCATCCATCCATTGCACAATTAAAGTAAATGCACATTAGCAATTGTGATTTTGTAATGGAAATTGTGCTGAAATATTCAGGCCGCCCTACACATTAAGTGCAGCATATAATTTTTCAAAAACCAAAAACTTAATACTCAATCAGATTTGAAAAGCTGTTAAAAAATTTGTTTTCAACATTTTGAAGAAAAAAGAGAAAATATTACAATGATTGAGGTGTATGCATGTGTAAATTTAGTGTGCTGCATTGGTGAAAATATAGAAAGGTCGTAAGGAACCCATTAGGGCAAAACCAACCTTTCACATCTCATTTTTTGTCAGCCTAATCTGGGCCATCTGCCACCTTTATTGTGATAATTATGTTTTATTTGTCTATTCTATGTCTATTTAAAGCTAATATGGGTATGATGAATAAAATGCTCAAGTTTTTTTGGCTGTCATTCTTCATTCGTGTCACTTAACATGATCATTCAGGAAAAAAAATCAAAGTGAAGAAGAAAAAGTTGTAGACATGATCAGATAAAACTATTGTGAGCTGGTTCTAACAACTAAGTTGTGTGCTTTGATTAATGAATCAAGAAATGTTCATGTTTCAGACCAAAACTCTGCACAGCCACATCACAATGATGTTTACGCTAACTGAAGAACAAGCTCCAGCTTTATTCAAGGTGACTAGCAGTTTGCGTAAATGCCAGGCTTTCTTTGTAAAAGTATCTTACAGATGCCTTGCTGCTGTTAGTAGCTGTCTTGTGGCCTGAACAGGACATCGGTGGCTGTCCTTGACCTTTTCTTTCCTATTAACATCCTCTCCTCTTTCACATTATGGGCAGAGGAACATGACAGAAGAAAGGGCAGCTCCAGAGAAGAGATCCTTATGGCGTGGGTGGGTAAGACATCGTAGAGTATCAGTGTGTGTGCCCTGCTGATCAGCGGTGTTCACTCTGTAGGAGTCCAGAGTGAATGGTTTTGCCGTCAAGAGCTGGGTAATATTTTCATTCGATGAGCTCTACTGTGAACTGTAAAGGGTTTCCTTGAACTTGCTGCTGTGTGCCTTACCAGACTGTTACATGAGTAAACAGTCTAAGCATCTCCAAGACATCTACTTTAAGAAACTGAATCTTTTATTTTAAGATGTATTTTTTCTTTTTATCTTTTTTTCTTGTTTTAAGTGGGGTTTTTTTGTAAGATAAAATATTAATTGGTTCAGTTTCAAATATGTAACAGTACATTTTGAATAGAGTATGGTATGTAGAGTATTCAGTGGGAATTGGGTATTAGGTGTACATATCGGTGTCTTTGAGAGCAACAGACAGAATGGGTACAAAGGGCTGGCTGTGTTTCAT
>JAVLVB010001174.1:2028005-2064482 GCA_032876305.1 Orestias chungarensis
ATATATATATATATATATATATATATATATATATATATATATATATATATATATATATATATATATATATATATATATATATATATATATATATATATATATATATATATCTTGCTTTGGGGGAAGCTCCTAAATTGAACTGAGAGTACAAATTGATCAAAGCAGTTTCTACCAGGATGTATGCTACTTTGAGCTCTAACCTGCCATTAAAACATGCTTTGTAACCAGTTTACCCTTCTCTGTTCTCTCAAAAACCCACAAAACACACAATACATTATTTGCTTGAGTCTGTTTTCGAGGACTTTGCCACCGTAAGTAATTACACACTCACAATGGCAAAGACACAGAGTCGTCATTAAACAAAGCAGATATGAGACTATGAGACTAACTGTAGTTTACATGAGGATTTGAGTATTTACATGACCATAAAATGATTAATGGAAATAATTAATTTATACAACTCATTGAAAAAATAAAGTAAGCTAATGTTTGACAACTTGAATAGGCTTCAGTCTTCCTGTTATGTAGGTATGTGATTCTGCATAATATATATCTAATGGTGATTAAATGAATTAATACATTTGGTTTATTCTAAAGTAAAATCAGTCCCACCTTCACCGGAGCCAACTCTGTTTAACGTAGTCATTTAAGTTAACCAGTAAACTACCATGCAAGATAATCTGTCCCAGTTGCCCATTTATCTCAGTAATATACTTTGATCAACAGCTTAAAGTATTTATGATATTGTCCATGTTCTGATTCGAGTGCTGGACAGAGAGACAGACACAGAATTTCAATCAGATAAAAAACAAACAACAGCAAAAATAATAAATAAAAAACTGAAAAGAAAAAACCCAACTTTCAAAAGATCTATTTGGATGTTTATTTATGGGCTGCAGTGCTTACAAAGTGGTCAACAGAGCAGGTGCACAGATAGGTTTCAATAAGATGTTAAACTGTGACAACACATTGAATAACCATACCTATGTGGAAGGGAATGTTATTTGCAGTCATTCAAATTGTTTATTTACAAGTGTTTTGGCAATTTACTTGTTTTTAAAAGTTTTAACCCATTGAGCATGTGTATGCAGCACTGCAGTTAATAACTGTTATGTGTTATATTACATTTTTTAGCTTTTCTGTGTTTCTTGTGATATTATATTTACACTCAGTTATCTGTTCAAATAGCAATGGATTGTTTTCCTACATTTATTTTGTTCAAATAAAATAATCCGATGTACTTCAGGTATTACCGGTGGAATATTGTTGGAGTCATGCAAGGATCCTTGCTGCCAACTGAATACATTTTTTTAGTTTGAAGGTGTAAATTTACTGGCATGGTCTCAAAATATTTTTGTGGGCCGCATTCTGTTACCTTGCAGCTTCCACCACTGCAATATCTTTATATCAAAGCTTCCACCCACTTTTTCTGAACATGCTGGATATTTACAGCTCGAGATGATTTAATGTACCTGATAAGATTTATCTGCTGGCTTTAACATATCAACTTTGGTAGTTTGTACTTTATTTGGCTTTTCAATGGTAAGGTCAGAAGAAGGGCAGTGAATACACAAAAATCTGGTGCCAAGTAAGTTTAAACACCTATTGAACACTGGAACTGATTTTGCTAAAAAGGGTATTTTATGAGTCCAATCTTTCTGAAATCAGTGTCTGTCCCTCTACGTTGCTGCTCAGAGTAAAACTGCTTCTGTCCTGTATCTATTGAGTTACTTGCTTTCGGATGCATTATTTAGGTGCTTGTCTAGTTATACTGCAAAGGTTGGGACCAGAGGTGCGGGCTTGGGTCGTTTGAAAAGACTCACAATTTGTTCCCAAATCTAAAGTTTATGATATATTATTTATAAAGTTTTTTAGTATAAATAGATTTTGTTCATTTCATACACAGAACATCACTCTCTCTTTCCATGTATGCTTGTATGCATGTTTGCACGTATACATGTATGAGCTGCTGCACAGCCAATCAAGGTAACCATTATGAAACTTTAAATTGATGTCACAGTATTTGCAGTAATAATGTTTTAAGGACCTGCGGGCAAGGACCTAAAGAGATGTGGGTTGGGAGCCACACAATGAAGTTTTCTGAAAAATTATCCCAGACCTATTGTGAATTACTTGCATCTACATGCTGATTTTACACTACACACAATTTCTTTAGCAACTCTATCACACTGTATTCTAAAAGTTTTCAGTGAGAGAGCTGGGTACCAAATACATCGATCTATAAATGTGCACACCATGTCATCAGAAATATTTAAAATGTTATATATGAAGCCAGTAGTAATGTGTGCAGTTAATTTGATTTACTCAGCACATTCCACCAATAGACTTTTTATCTCTCTCTACAGTTGGAGCACTCCACATCATTAGACTGTAAACCATTATTTGAATCAAGTTTTATGTAATACATATGTCTATTTTTTTTTAAACATTCAGACAACTTTTTCAAAGGCTTGCTGTCGATGTTGGAAAAGAATAAATAAACATGAGAACAACAAGACTGGTCTGTCAATTCAAGTTAATGCTCACTCAACCTTAACGATATATACATTTACATTAACATGTTATTTCACCCTGATGTTTCTCATTGTTTGCCTGAACCATGACGAATGGATGCAACTGTTGAAAAATGGAGAGCAGAAGCATATGAATGAGTCCGGAGACAACAGAGAGCTTGGTCTCCCAAAATCCCCTTTTACTGCACCATGTTGTCTTGTCCCAGTATAATCCTTCTTCACTTGCAGTGAGACACAAGAAGATATTCAAAGAGAGAGAGAAAGATGTAAGAAAAAACCACAAAGAATTCAAAATATTCATAGATATATAGCTAATCACCAAATGAAAACAGAAAACAAAAAGATTTTCTAAAGAGGTGACATAAATTAGGGGCTGTGGCAAGCCATTTGAGTATTTATTCCAAATATGTGATTTCACACCTCAGTGTTCTTCACTAGTTTACACTTTCACCGTACTTTTTGAACATTTTGGCATTAGTTCAGCATTTTGTTGTACTAGTATATCAAAAGGTTGCACTACAGACACTTTTCAAGCAACTAGTACCACTTTTTTCCAGCTAGTTTGAGCAGAGGCTTTACTGCCATAAATTTTGCCATATAGTGCGATATATTTTGTGCTAGTTAACTAGTAAGAGTATAAAGCTTACTAGTAAGCACAGAAATGTCTAATAGTCATTTAGTCCTGGCCTAAATTTCCGCTACCTAATTAGTTATGGCCTCTTTAGTCTTATTAGTTTCATAGATAAGAAGGATTTTTACTTGTTGACTAGTTACGTCTACAAAAAGAATAATTTGTACTAGTAAATAAAACACATTACTATTTAACAAGTAAAGTTCAGGATACTTACTTGTTTACAAGTAAAACCAAAAATGTTACCAGAACCACAAGTTGGACAAAATGCTTATTAAGTGGGGGTGTTTGTTCTGGAATGGGGAATATTTAACTCTTTGCAGCCTGAACAGCTCTCAGTGCTGTTAACTTCACGTCCTTAATGATTGTGTACAACAAATAAGAATGAAACCATATACAAAATTTCTTTTTTAATTTACATTAATTTGTAAAATTATATGTATCACATCCCTATGAAGTGCTAAGTAATGCATGGCTACATTATGGTCTAGGTTAATTTATATACCGATGCATCAGGTTGTGTAGTGATCTGATCTGAGATGGAGGGAAGGCTGCTCCCCATATATATATATATATATATATATATATATATATATATATATGCAGCGTTACATACAGATTAATGTGACATTGCAGAAATATGCATATCATAAAATGAAATAAAACAAACAGCCAAACCCGACTTTTAAAACTAAAATTATCCTAAAACAACATATAAATATATCGAGAAACGTAATGTTGAGGTGAGAAAACAATAAATTGTTATTAATTCAATAGAGGATAGCAAGTATAAAAACATGTATGAAGTGAAAGTACCCTGTTTCAGGTAAAATTAGATTTTGACATTTTAATGTCCCACTAGTAAAAACTGTCTTTTTACTGGTTAACATTTCCACCTCACTAGTACATTGAAACAACTGACGAGTAAACATATGACCACAAAAAGTTAACTTGCAAAGGGGTACAACAGTTGTAAATGATAACTGGTTAAATATTATTGCCCCTAGTTAAACCTGATGCACAACTACTATGTACAATTACTTTACTAGTACAATGTACATTTAACTAGTGCACCTAACAAGTTAACTCATGCAGGTAGCACACTGACATGTCAAGCAAATACCTCATTAGTTGAATGTAGTTTCTCACTACTGTTGAGGAAAGCTTGAATAGTTAACTAAAAGGTCTAACATGTAAGAAAAATATCCAACATGTTAATACCAAGCATGTACATGTTTGATAAATACTGTGACCAGTGGGAGAAAATGCACTTAACTTAACTAAGCTCGGTATCTAGTTGAAGATCTGCCTTTTATGGGTTAAAACATAGGTAAAATCATGCTTCAACTAGTTTACCAGTTGGCATTGCACAAATCTACAAGTTATGTAGTGTGCAAAATATGAATGAAATCTGTGGGATACAATTATTAAACAGTCGGGATTGGCTTGCTTTTATATTCGTATTATATTTTATATTCCCCTTTGCACACTTGTATCCACCTCCTTATTTTCATTTCATTTAACTAGTTAATTACTAAGCCCTTGACGTTGAACTAGTTTAGAGGTTAAACCTTTGACATTCACAAGTTTACAATCTTTAATGACTAGCTCTGACATTGATGCAACAATGTCAGAGGCATGGCTTCACTAGTACAGCCTCTGCTCAAACTAGCTGGAAAAAAGGATTACTAGTTGCTTGAAAGGTGTTACTAGTGCAATCATTTGTTATCATAGTGCAACAAAATGCTGAACTAGAGCAAAAAATGTACAGCTAGTATGGTCAAAGTGCAACCTAATAAAGAAAACTATTGTCTGATTTCAAGGATGTGTAATAAATACTCAAATAGCTTTCCATAAGCGTCTGCTCAAAACAGCAGGACAAAAGTCTTACTAGTTGCTTGAAAAGTGTGACGAGTGCAACCTTTTGTTAGACTAGTGCAAGAAAATGCTTAGCTAGTGCAAAAAATGTTAAACTAGTATGGTCAAAGTTCAAACTAGTAAAGAAAACAGGTGTGATGTCAAGGATTTGGAATAAATGCTCAAACAGCTTGCCTTAGAGGCCCACAAAAGGAACTTTGCAGCATATGTAATTAAGTGTCTGTGAAATACATAGGCAAAATCCAAACTACAGAGAGGCATTTAGAAAAACAGGAATGAAGAGCAATAGGACAATATTAACAGAGAGCTGGGGGCTGTTGTGTGTGGGTAGATGAGTGAAAGAAGTAGACAGAAAGAGCCAAAATGAAAATAAGTGAGAGTAGAACACTAAAGAAATTAACTCATTTAAGTTGTCAGAGCCGAGTCAGTGTTTGGAGGTGATAAAGGAGAGAATGTGCAGTGCATGCAGAAGTTGGAACTGCTGCATCTTGTCATTATTTTTAACACCATTGACACCTCATCTAACACTCCTATTTCCAACTTGGTAATTTCTACTCAAATACATAAATGACCAAGAAAACCTTTGCTGGTTTCGAATAGGCTGCATAATGTAAACAAAACAGAATTAGCTTAAATAAAAGCTAATTTCTAGTTAGTGCTTTTCAGAAAATTTGTTGGTACGATAATAGTTGTAATTTTCAATTTTTTGTTTTTGCACGTTTGACCTCCATTTAAAATATTGAAACTGCACATAATATTTTAAACTATTGTTAACAACCTGGGTCATTGTGTGTTTTATTTAAAACCTAATTTCTATCCATCTGTCTTGCAGTTTTACAATCTGGTCCCCCAGTTAGAACATATTATACAAAATACACTCAACTAGTGCTGGCCCAAAGCAGGTGGGTATTTTTGTAAATTGTAGTACACATTTAGCTATGAAATTTATTGAACTATACAGACATAAGTTGTTTTTTTTCCATTTAATGACTTTGAAACATCAACAGAGGTGTGGGTAAATCATAAGCTTGGTATATGACTAAAATACTTTATAGAGGGTTAATATTCATACTGTCATGATCTGTTGCACTGTTGGTCTAGTTTCATTATTTAAACTGCTTTGACCTTGCCTGGAATGCTAAGTCCTCCTGTCTGGTCAGGAAGGCACACCAGTCTCTACTCCCTCAGGAAGCTGCAGAAGGCTGAACTTCAAAACTCCATCCTGAGGAGCTTCAGCTGCAGAGGGTAGTTAAGGCTGTACATAGGACTGTGGGGAGCAGCCTTCCCTCCATCTCAGACCACTACACATCATGATGCAGAAAGAGGGTGCTTTGCATCATAAACGATTCTATCCATCACATAGAAAGTTGCAGTTCCTTTCCTAAGGCAGACAGCTTAGAAGCATTCAGACCAAGACCACCAGGCTCAGGAACAGTTTCCACCCTGTAACTGTCAGACTAATGAACTCAGGTTCCCTGTTTAGATGACTAATTCAGCACACCAATACATTTATTTATTATTTATATTTTTAAAAAGGACCTGAGTTCAAATTTTGTATCACAAACATGGAATTGTGAAGCAGTATGACAATAAAAGTCCTTGATTTCTTGCTCCAATCATGTGTTTCATTTATTTCGTTCAAATCTGATAATTATTGTTAATTTTCCCTTAATTCATCTGTGTTTTGCCCCAGTACAACTGCATTCCATTTGTTTTTTATTCATCTATGTTGCATCCTGTAATCAATTTCCCATTATTTATACTTCTATGTTTCAGCAAAACATTGTCAAATCCTACTGTTGCCCACAAACTTGTTTCAGGAGCTGTTCCATCCTGGCATTAAAATATATTATGTTTTTACTGTACTCCCTGACTCTGCGTTTGGATCCTCAAACAAAACTTTTCATGAGACTGATGCAACACTGAACTCAGCTGCTATAAGCAAGAAACTGCAGTAAAAACAAAGTAAATGTTTGACAGTGCAGTTTTATTCTCACAATGGAATACTGTTACGAATGTGATTGGTCGCCAATTACCACACAAATGCTTCGATGCAATTTTTTATGAGCCAACTGTTGTCTGTTGAAACAAAAGACCATTTATTTACACATTTGAGATTACACTAGGTCAAAGTGATGTAAATAGGCAGTGTCTTTTTTTAAAAATGATAGCAATACTGTCTATACATATTGACATGGCACAAGGGTTATAACGAAAAAGTTATGGGTTATGTTAGTTTCATATTGAACAAGATATCGTTCTGTTATTTGTTATAGGTGTACACAAATAATAACACTAAAAGTAGAGTCTGATTCACAACTTATGAGAAGGCATTAAAAATTCCTGGTTAGAAACTAAAGCTAACACTTGGACCCACCATCAGAAGTGTAAGTATCATAGCATCTGCAAGGATAAATGATGAATTAATTATTTCCCTCACCTATTTTTTAAGTATTTTTACATTATATACTACATACCCTTTAAGAAATAAGCTGTATAAGGTTGCAAACTTTAGAAACCATATATACACCAAGAAACATTACCTGTGTAAATATTGATGCTTCTAAATTAAACTAAAACACAGTTTACAGCACATTAGTAAATACACAATTAGGAATTTTGTCTTTGCCACATCTTAGCACTATCTACAAATAAATATTTGTTCTGTTTTTATTTGCAAACAAAGTAACTTTAAAAATGGCGGTTATTTAATTTCTTATGTTCATTTTTCAACCACATTTCAATAACACAATAATAAATATCCATTTTTTGGTAACAGAGTAAAAAACTACATAAAAATAGGCATACTTCACACAAAAAAAATAAAAATAAAACATTCAAAATTTGACACTACCAGAATTCAATTCAGTGTCAAGCAAATTCTTTTCTGATAGGGAATCCTGTACATTTGCTTCTTTTCCCACAATCTTTGGCCATCAACTTAAATGTTTCCTTCAGTATAAAACGTTTGGAGAGACTGTTGTGTGCCAAAAACAATCTATCCTGCAAATTAACAAATTAGCCGACAAGTTCGCACTTGTCTGATACCGTTGGATATTTTTGTGTCTTTGCCCTATATCTAATTGTAGCACTTGGTAAAGTGTATTGATAAAACATTGCATTACTCAGTTAATAATTTTAATTGTATTGTAAAGCTCCAGTTATTGCATATTGCCATTCAGTGGTATAATGCACTCAATACTCAATCTTTGAATTGAAGAAAATTCACATTTGCAAAGGCAGAAAAGAAAAACTTCACTGATAAAATGCCATTGCCAAATACACCCAGGGAAACTACTCACTGTGAGGAACCAACACAACTCCGGCTAATAATACCTTATTCTACCTAATTTTTAAGGACCTAAGGTTAATAAATGTACCCTTTTAAGTTTTGTTACCTTTGCATGTCCCCATAACTTACCTGTTTTCGCTTTTCTACATTACCTCCAGTAAGAAATTTGAAATCATTCTTCAATTCAGAAGGCAGGATTACAATCTAGGCTGTCAAGACAATTTTCCAAGGGATACGAACTCATTGCCCATATTATGAGGTACAATTTGTTTGTACCTTGTTGGATCCCATTAAGCCTTCAGAATTGTCTCACTTCTTATTGGCAGAGATTAAACAGCTGTTATACTCCACATAACCTGGTTTAAAAATGCCATTTTTGTCACAGTTCTTTTTGCATTAATTTTAAATGCTTAAACTGTCTTTGTTGTGGTGGAGCCAAGCAGGGGTTGAAACAGGGCGCTGAAGATAAATGTCTTTATTGTAAGCAAATGCAGTACAAAGTTGAAGGCAGCAGAACACGGCGGGCACAGAATGGAGCATACAAAAGGAAGTACTGAAAGAAGAGGACGAAAGAACAAGAGGAGCTGAGAATCACAGGGCGCTACCGGAGAACACAGGAGGACAGGAGGAGACAACAGCAACATAGGAGACGAGGAGCAAGGTGTCCAGAATTATGATTTACAAAGATCTGATGGTGAATGGCTGACTGAACCGGATATATATACAGAGAGGGTAAGTGATCAAACAGAGGCGAGAATCTAATTGCAAAATTTGGAACGGCTGTGTGTAATAAAGTATGTAGGCTGAGGGGGGAGAGAAGATGACTAGCTGGGCTCCAAAACCTTTATTCAAATTGTGGAGATTTATCTTTTCAATGTGCTGCACCAACATACTGCAATAGACTTTAAAAAACCATTAAAGCACCTTTGTCAAAAGGAACTTTAAAGATATTTTGAAGTATTTTTTAAGAGGTAATTTTATTATGTCTTTGTTTCAGTTTCTCTTTTAATAGTTTTTATGTCCTCAAGAGTGCTCCCACTTTTTTCTATTATTGTAAAGGTATGTTGCTTGCCTCTGTGTCCAACCCTTCCCAAAAGGTCATATTTGAAATTAGAAAATTTGTTCTTAATGACTTGCCTGATTAAAAAAGGGTTAAATTTTTACTAAGTTTTGGTCCAGTAGGTTGAGGTTGACAAGACACACTTAGGCTTACTGTATTTATTCAATTAAGAAAGGAAATTTAGTGGTTCACTGTTGTCCAAACGCTTCTGCCCCATAGTTACAGACAGCAACAGAAAGATGGGATAAGCTGACTGTGATTGTATAGTGGCATACTACATACATTTACATCCACTTGATCAATTACCATTTTTGAAAGACCATTTTACCAGTTAAGTTTACACTGAATTTCACAAAAATCACATGGGGTTTCCCCAAGGTTTCATGTTGGTACCCTTTTTATTTATTACCTACATGCTTCAATTACTTAAGATTATAACAAACAAAAAGCTTAATTACTATAGTTATACAGATGATACACATTACAAAGTCACCTGCTGACTATGAACAAAGCAGAAGACCATGCAAGTTTAATTATTTTAGCTATAAACCACTGATCAGGTATAAAATCCCGGTGTAGTGACGGAGTCCCTCCTGTAATTTTAAGACAATTGCAAAATTGGCCTTTTATTTCCTTGAACATTTGAAGGATAGAAGGACTAATGTCCGTGCGATATCTTGAAAAACTCATCCAAGGAATATTCTTAGTCACATTGATTTCTACAACAGTGTCTTTTATCAGGACTCCCTAAAATTGACCAGATCTGTTTCACCTGATCCAGAATAGTCCTGCGTGTCTCCTTACTAAGAACAAAGTTTAAAAGATGTGTATACATTTACAAATAATTAAATGGGTAAGCACCAATAAACATAATATATTTATTTTTGTTTTACCACAGTTCAGGTCTAATCTATATCTCCAGAATGAGAACCAAACATAGAGAGCCGCATTTAAGTTTTTACCCTCCACTAATCTGAAACAAACTTCCATCAAACGGAAAAAAAATGCTGGAACCTTGAGTTTTTTTGTTTTTTTGTTTGTTTTTTTCAAATCAAGGGTAACATCATATTATTTCTATAAAAAAAAGAAAAATAGGTATCTGGTTATGAAACATTTAGCAGATACAAAATCCATGCAGGAAGGGGATGAAAAGAATAATTCTCATTAGACCATCAGAGGGATAGTTGGATCAAATTTTTTACATGTATATCAAGTTTGGTAAAATTTCAGGTCTTGAAATCATTAAATGTGTTTCTTGTAAAAATGACTTATTGATAGAAATTCTGTTTGTGTTGCTTAAAAACACAAATGGCAATGTATTTATGTTTTAATATTTTTTTACGGTTTTTTTCTATCAGAGCAGTAATTCAACACATCTCAGTGAATAGCACCATTGAAGCACTTATAGAATGGCTGTATAACCAACGATCTTACAGTAAATATGAATACAGTGCATTCTAGCAGGGTCACAGTAAGCTCTCTATTCACACTTCATGTCTATCATAATACACGGCCAATCACCATCGGACTGGGATTCAGGGAAACCATAGCAACTTTGAGGCCTTGAATGTAACTGGCAACACAAAAGAAATGAATGAAAAAAGAGACGGAAGTAAAGGAAAAAAAGAAAACATTCCTCTGCTAGAACTGTTGCTTAGCTAAGGAATGGTTCAGTTGAAAGATGAAGTTAAAAGAGATGCTGTTTAAGTAGTTATTTTCTTGACACAATCTGCACATCTTAAATTATTTTGATATTTCTATTATAATGGCAGATGTACATGATTACATGTACTTCTTTAATATGCTTAAGCTGACCAGTCTAATAAATATTACGTTTGGGGGGGGGGGGGTTGTGTGTATGCTGGTATGAGTGTCTGTTGTAATGAAGATGCGATTGTCATTTTAATAAGAGTGAATAAAGTGAAACCAGGTAATCCAAAAAATGACAGAGGGTATTACACAGACGAATACATACGTACTCAAAAATAAATTATAAATAAATAATACAATTAATAAATAAATGAAGGCAATAAAAAAGCAATGAACATATTTGAATTTCACACAACACATGTGTTGTAATACAAAACATTCAATGAAAAAAACAAAAAATGCGCACACATTTAATCCTCTTTATGTTTTTTGAAGCCAGAGTTTCCAAAGAGAACGCCTTGAACATATCTCATAAGTCGTGGAATTTTGCAAATGCATCAGTCACGCTTATAATTTAAGTATGTTGTAAAAGTCAGCATAGAAATTGCTTGACGGCGCTCCAGAGAAATTTTAAAAACTTGATGGGTTGCAGAGTAAATAATCTGTGTGTTACACTCTTGGGAAACGTTACACTGCACACTGTAGAGAACAATCTTTACTTCTCTGGTTGCATGCCAGCAAAACCTATCGGCATCGGACCTGAGGTAGGTCTTTTTTTTTCTTTCCAACAGCGGTGTAACCAGCCAAGTTTCATTTAAACTTCAAAGTAAAAGCTGGATCACATATTTTGTATGAAATATTGCTGTCTTTTGTAAATTCTGTCCTTCTATCCATCTATCCATCCATCCACTCACCCATTCATCCATCCATCTTCTGCTTATCCTAGATTGCAAGTCCAAATCCAAGAGGGAATTCTAGTAACAGTATATTTTGAGGGATTCTAAGAGGAAATTTAAAATAACTTAAACAGGCTAATCCCAGCATTCAACACGCTTCCATGGCAAAAATAAAACCATCATCTCTTAAAACTGTTTTAATAAGAAGAGAACTGTTGAGCTGAGCTTAAAGCCCTGACCCTCTTTCTGGCTAAGATTGGGTCGAGGTGCAGAGGATCGGGATGCTTAGTTTGGAGGGCCTCACTTGCAGCGCAGCAACAAGCAAGGTGGAGGAGACTACCGGGGAAAGGCACTGAAAGACTAAAAGCTTGACTCAAGGAAAAGAAGGAGCTGGTGAGCTGTGAATTGTTTTTTTGTGAATTGAGACATTTATTTATTTGAAGGGGAATTAATTTTGGCTTATTGGGTTTGAATTTTTTTGTGTTTTCTTGGTTATCTTTAAATGATTTTCACCTATTGTGGCCTCAAAATAAAAGAGAGAAAATAAATAATACATTATTGGTCATAGAGTGGATTCTAGTTCTAGATAAACTTAACACAGACAAAGGTTTTACAAACTCCAGGGCCAAAAACAATCTGTAAATCTAATAGATCTTGTTTTATTTGCTTCTCAGCAGCAGATGAATACTACAATTGCAGTGTTTGTGTCATATTAACTTCTCTTTGCAAACAACATGGAGATTACATTAATGCCATGACTGAGTGTGTGACGGGCTATATAAAGTTTTGTGTGCCCAGCACACCCACCAAAACAGTGAGATGCTTCCCTAACAACAAACCCTGGATCACCATTGACCTGAAGGAACTGTTAAACATAAAAAAGAGCCTTTATGGAGCGAAAAAAAGAGTTATTGAGGAGTATACGGAGAAAGCTCAAAGTTAAGATCAGAAATAGCAAGGAAGTGTATAGGAAGAAGCTGGAGAGTAAACTGGAGAGGAACATTATCAGAAATGTGTGGTCAAGAATGAAGAAGATCACAGGCTTCAAGCCGAAAGATTATCTAATTGATGGAAGTGTGAACAGAGCAAATGAGGTGAACACATTTTTCAACAGGTTCAGTTAAGGAACAGGCTCACCATCATCTCCTCCTGTGCCCAGCCAACCAGACATCCCACCCTCCTTTGACCCACAGCTTTCCAGTCAAACCTCAGATGTGTTGTCCTTTATCTCAGTCACGGACTGTTCTGGCTCCACACGTTTTTCTTCCATCAAATCAGGAGATGCCACTGCCCCTTCCTCCTCCCACTTTTCTGTGTCTTGAAGCCAGGTGAAGAAGCAGCCGGAGAGACTGAACTGGAACTGCTCCAGGTCCACATCGTGTCATTCCCAGAGTCCTGAAGGTCTGTGCATAGCAGCTCTGGGGTATTTTGGAAAACCTCTTAAATCTTAGCCTGACCCAAGAGTAGGTTCCACTGTTGTGGAAGACATCCTATCTGGTTCCAGTACCAAAAAAACTCGTACATCAGACATCAATGACTACAGACCGGTTGCCCTGACATCCCACATCATGAAGGTCCCCGAAAGACTCCTTTTAGCCCACCTCTTTAAGCAAACCAGCGCATACCAGGTACCCCTGCAGTTTGCTTATCGCCATAGAGTTGGAGTTGAAGATGCCATCATACAGCGGCTTCAACAATCCCGCTGTTACCTGGAAGAAGCAGGAAGCTCTTTGAGGATCAAGTTCTTTGATATGTCCAGTGCATTTAATACATTACGCCTGATCTGCTTTGTCGGAAACTCCAGAAGACTAAGGTGGAGGCCTCAGCAATCGCCTGGATCAATGATTACCTGACCAACAGACCACAGTTTGTCAGACTGAAGGACTATGTGTCTAACCAGGTGATAAGCAGCACAGGATCACCACAGGGGACTGTACTCTCAACCTTCCTTTTCACTTTGTACACTTCAGACTTCCAGTACCAGTCAGACTCCCTTTCATCTACAGAAGTACTCAGATTACTCTGCAGTTGTCAGGTGTATCAGAGATGGAGAAGATACTAAGAGAAGACAGCTGGTGGAACGCTTTATGGCATAGTGTGGGAACAATCATCTGATCTTGAATGTGAACAAAACAAAAGAGATGATTGTAGATTTCAGGAGAAACAGGGTCAGATCAACCCCTATTTAAATCATGGGAAAAGAAGAAGAGATGGTTGAGGAATACAAATACCTCAATGTTTATCTGGACAACAGACTGGACTGGAGACGCAACAGTGAAGCCATCTACAAGAAGGGACAGAACCGACTTTACTTCCTGAGGAAGCTAAAATCCTTCAAGGTTTGGAGCAAGATGTTGAAGATCTTCTATAAGTCTGTTGTTGAGAGTGTCATCCCCTCTGCCATCATTTGTTGGGGCAGCAGCTTCAGAGCAAGGGACATAAAAGGCTCAACAACTTCATAAAGAAGGCTGGGTCTGTTCTGGGGACAAATGTGGAACCTCTGGAGTTGAAGAAGGATTTTATATAAAATCAAGAAAATCCTAAACAACCCTGAACATCCTCTTCATGAGACTGTTACTGGAAAACAGTCTCTTCAATCAAAGGCTCCTTCAGCCTGGTTGCAAAACCGAATGCTACAGAAGATCTTTCCTGCCCCCAGCCATCACCATCAACAACAACTCCTCAGTTAAATGAGATACACCAAGAACATTTAATTTCACTTTGGGATAAATAAAGTATTTTTTATTGATTGATTGATTGATTGATTGATTGATATATTGATTGATTGATATCCACCTAAAGACATACAAAGGCAACGTCTTTGTCAAACACAATTTACTATGTGGTCTTACTGCAGAGTTTAGATGACTGACTTCCAACTAATCCAGGTAATCTAGAGCTATAATGTATCATACCACAATTTTGCAGATGACACTTGGAACTACAGGTCACTGACCGCAGAAGAGTGACCTGTAGATGTATTTGTCACTGCATCAAACAATGTGTGAATATAAAACAAGCTAAACCTCCAGCTAAACCTAGACAAAACCGAAATCATTACCTGGTCCACAGAAACAAGACAAAAGTGTCATCGGTTATCTTTAAACTGTCTCTTTAAACAGGGCCTCTTTAAACAATCTGAGGATCCAGTTAGGAGTTTTAGGGTAATATTGGAGTCAGACCTGAACTTAAATAGCTACGTTAATATCAGCAAGTTTTTACTTTCTGTAAACCAGATCCAAAGTGAAAAGAATCTTGACTAAACCAGACTTACAAAGACTAACCTTTGTGTTTTCAACTACTGTGATGCACTGCTCAGTGGGGTCTATATACGGACTCTGACTTGAATGTAGAACATCCACAAGAAATGTGGATTTTGGCTACTCGAGCTTACCAGCAAGAAAAAATATAACAGTATGAGAACAGTGCTCAGGTCTCTTCACTGGCTTCTTGTCACATGGAGAATAAGCTTTTAAATAGCCTTTCTTGTGTAGAAGTTTCTTCATGTTCTAGTGCCAGAGTACATCTTTGAAATCTCAGAGACATATAACCAAGCTCAGACTCAGGCTCAGGTGGTGGTCTCTTGCTGGTGCCCAGAGTGAACACAAAAGAAGGCAAGGGCTAATTTTTTAAAATCTTTCTATTTCGAACTATGCAAAGCTTAAACATCACTTTACATATATTCTATTTGTTTTGCAAATGTGTAAAAAGCACATTTCTTTAGCAAGTAATGTTGAGAAAAACTGCAATTTGTTTGGCACATTTCTTCAGTTCTACCATAAATATATAAGCAGACCAAAAGGTGACACAAAAGATGAACAAATTTGTTTACACACCAGATAGCTATGTGTATCAAGCCATAAAATAAATCTTTAGGTTATTTCAGTAGTAATTCAAAAGGTGAATTGATAAAGTTTAAACTTTTACTGTATTAACACTCATTTATAGCGGTGTGATATTTTGGCTGTTGGGGATTACCTATGTGATTCCCCTATTTAATATTTTATGTTATTTCTTTCGTACGTAAAACTCTTATTTTATACAGATTTGTAACACATAGTGAAATATTTCAAGCCTTTTTTCCCTATTATTATGTCACTGGCTTAAAGAAAATAACTGGCCAAAATTTTGTGAAAAAAACATGTTTTCATTTAGGTTGTTACCCATAACAATATCATAGAAATAGATGAGATGAAACATGTTTTTTTTTAGTTTTTTTATAAGATTTTTTTTAAACTCAAAACTAAAAATAGATTTATTTTTTTCACCATGGTGTGTACATATTATATGACACAAATATCCCATTCCTCTAGTGATTCATCAAAGTAAAGCAAAAACCATAATGTTTATAAATAAGAGAGTATTTGCCACATTTTATAACAAATTTAATGTGAGCCTAACACTTTGGTCAGCTGAGAACCATAAGCTTTTCTGCAACAAACTATGAAGGTACGCTTGGTGTAAAACAGTGCTATAAATATTTACTCAGCTTAGAAAAAAAAATAAACTTTCACAGGACGAAATTTTTTCAAATGAACGTTTATACACACTCCAACAGAGAAACAATTTTGGTGAGAGAATGATCCAGAATACTGATATTTGTCTCACAAGGTTGCATGTTGCTGGTTCAAACCCCTGCTTCCGTCTGCATTGTTGAGTTCTTTAAAAAATATTTCACCCACCTTTGCTGCTGGTGGTGGTCAGATGGCGTGGTGTAATCGGTGCATGGCAGCCTTGCGCCTGTCAGACTGCTCAAGGGCAGCTGTAGTTACAATGCAGTAGCTTGCCTTCATCAGCGTGAGAATGTGTGAATGACTGAATGTAGTGTGAAGTGATTTGGGGTCCTCTAGACTTAATGAAGCTCTGTACAACAGCAGGCTATTTATCATTTGCCTTCCTATGTAATGTGCAATGATGACAAAGAATTATTATTGACGACAAAGAAAGAAGTACTTTATCAATACTTTGATTAAGACTTAAAATTCCACTTTTTTAAATTACGAAGATCGTAAAGGTGTATAAATCACAGATTGCATAAAAAAAATATGTGTGATTGCACAATTTTACAGTCCAGATTTGACTTTTTTTCTTTTTTGTGTGTTCGCAAAATACCTTCTCCACAATTATCAAATTGTTTTAAATAGTTAGTTAAGAGGGAAATCGTTGAATTGTTAAATTAGATCAGTCACTTGAACGAAATAAAGTCAAAAAGATTAAAAAATCATACAAAAGAAGTATTTTGGTTTATCATGATTTGGAAGCTTTGAAACAAACAAACTTTAGCGTTTTTTCTGCCTAATGGTAAAGCAGTTGCAGTATTCTCAATGTGTGTAAAACCATGCCCAATTTCTTTGCTGAGCTCTATTTCCTATTTTATTTCTGGTTACAGAAAATTCTCCCTGAAAAAAGGATTTAAAAAGGGTTAAGGATTCTCCAACACTCCACGTATGAATAGCAGTTTATGAGCAGATACTTCAACACAATTTTATTATCTAAAAATAAAAATCTTAAACATAGCTACAACAAGGGCTAATAATAATTCAACTGAATAGGCTGCCAATAAGGCAGTGCTTTACCAAACAACATCGCTCTCAGGAAAAAATTGTGGCATTTTAATTTGGCAAAAATCTTTTAAGGGATGTTGTTACACTCTGAAGGTGAAATAAAGGTGACTATTGGTAAAAAACAAAAAAACGCATGTCTGTCTTAGGTATTGTGAATGATCTGTGATGTTGTATACCTTTTTCTCTTCAAACCAGTTTTCATTTTAAAATTTTATTCATACATCTGTTTGATTCTATCAGGAAAAAAAAAACAGAACAAAAAACATCATAAAATTTTTTAACGGCATAATGATCCAAAACATATGATCAAATCAACCCATACATACTTCAGACAAATCTTCTTTCTTCTATTAACAGGAGTACAAATAATTGGGGTAATGTGAACTGAGTTTTTTTTTATTTTTTATATGCCTTGTCAGTTTTGGCCCCTGTAGAAAAACACTTAATTTGAAAGTTGCTTTTTGAAATTCAGTTTGAGATTGTTAAACGAAAAAGGTTTTAAAATGCATTTCACACATCTTTACCATGGGTGACAAGCCCCTTTTTTTGTTGTAATACTAGTTCTTGGTAATTAAACATGTGCAGTGTTAAATGTTTAAATAAAATATTAGTGGTGTTATAATATTTTATTATTATTACAGGTATCATATTTGAATTTCCTCTTTATATCAAGTTTATTTAGGCTTGTAAAAAATTCACTGAAATATAAAACTTTCAAATAACCAGGAACCTACACTGTTGAAAAGCATGTGTGAAATAATTACAATATATGGAAAACAACTGATTGCTAAGTAGAAATGGTTTAACATCATAAAGGAGGCATTTTAATTATCACAGAAACAAGCCACAGTTATGGTTGCTGGCCTTGTAGCTGCATGACATCAGGATCATTGCTCAGAAATTCACTTACACATATAGCATCTGATGAAAAAAAGAACTTCAAACAAAATGCTTTCCTGTTATTAGGTGGCATCGCACATTGCTTAAGTTGCTTCGTGCTTCAATATATATTAGTTCCTTTTTCGATATTAAAACGACTTAAACATTTTTTTCAATTAATATCAGAATCAGAACATATTTAGGTCTGAGGAATAGCATGTAAGAAAATAAATACACAAACTGTGTAAAACTGTTTGAGACATATATTTTCTTCCCTTTACAGTCACTGAGAAATCAATGTTAAGAACTAAGCTGAGGCATCAAAGACCACAAGCCTATCTGACCTGCATAGAGCCCCACTGTGAGGTATAATGCAGCATTGTACACCAATTACTTAAAGACCCATTCATGCAGACACTTAGTAAATGTACGGGGTAAGATACCATTTATATTACTGCCTTCAGTCTTTAAGACTAAACAACAAACCAAAATACAGATACTGAGAGAAGGAAAACAAACAAGCAAATAAAATAAAAATAAACATCAAACAAACATTTTTGAGATTAGAGAAATACAAACCAAATGGTGTTTTTATTACTTTCATTCATCCTGTGTTGCTCCATATAAACAATGCTGCTAAAAATAAAAGATAAACCCAAAATAAAAAAAGCATATATTAGTTTAGTCCATGGGAAACCTCTAGTGTCAGACATTCGTTTATGTGACTTCAATGCCTATGCATTTTTTTCTCTTTAAAGTAGAATCATCAGCAAAACCCCATTTAATGCAACATGTCTGTTCTTTTGAACAATTTGCATCGGAATGAGCCGCTGAAGAGACGAGACAGGCAACTGTTGTAATGCTTTTCTAAATTAGCCCTAAACACTACACAAGCCTATAAGAAGCATTTCAAAAACCTAAAGGGAAAACAATACAAAATGCAACCAATAATAAATAACATTTTAGAAACAATTGTTAATAGACTCCAGTCAGTTAAAGCAGAGGAGAATCACATACACATTAAATAAAGATGTTCAGATGCGCTACAAAAAAACCACTGGCACTGTTAAAGAAATACTACCTTGCACCAGTTAACACAGGGTTAAACCTTAGCTGCAGAAATTCACTGCAGTCCAAAAGCATTTGGCTGATAGCTACTAAACAGCACAATTTATCTGCACCATCTTGCTGATATTGGACAAATGTTTATGTCTATCTTTATTTTTTTTAGCTTTTATTTTGTTTAGTCGAGGAATTTGAGGCCATTTTTTTCATATTTTATTTAGCACAGTAAAAACAGAAGTTTGCATCTTGGACTGCAGTTAGAAACTGGTGCCTTTTATGATTTTTTCCTTGCCCAAATGGGGTAAAAAGAAACTAAATGCTTCTTTACTTTGACTAGACGGTGCCATTTTCTTGTTTTCACTCAGAAATGTAAGTTGTTTCATTTTTTTTTAAATAGAAGTCATCAGATATTGGAAAATAAATTCAAATTATTTTCTTTCCTATTATATTTTGTACCTTTTTTTTTATCAATGCCTAGCTGGAGTTTTAGTCATATATACTTTTTATAATCATGTATGTAGGCATATAGACGTAAAAAGTCTGATTTGCACTTCTGTACAAAATAAACTTAAAATTTTTGCTCTTTGTGCATTATATTGCATGGATTAGTGAGCAGATATTAGAACAGAGGTTTGAACTGAGTCAGAAATAGATCAAAAGGGAGTAAAATTCATATTTGGGTCTCTTGAACCTTTTCCTTGCCATGGGAGGTCATTATTACATAGGGATCAGCAATGATGCTGATGTGGCTGTGATGCTGTCTGACTGAGCGATGCAGAGAGTTGTTCTGGGTCCAGTGAGCCCCATAGCTCCCTTGTCTGGATGAAGAGGAAGAAGACACATACCCAGGCTTAAACGTGTTGGTGTTGTGTTCCACTAATGTTGGCAGTATCAAACCTGTGTCATCAGATCCACTAGATCCAGATGTTGGTGGTGGAACAGGTTGAACCTCTTCCTCCATTTGTATAATTTCTATGGTCCTGGCTGCAGCCACTGTACTTCTCTGCTGATGCCGCTTTCGCAGTTTATAGAATGCTATTAACATGCCAGCTGCCAACAAGGTAACAGCTACAAAACACCCAATGATGATTTTTGTGGTTTTCATCATTTCATCTAGGCTAGCAGGTGGCCCACTAGGGACTCTGGCTGCGGGAATTGATACCAACCTTGGAGTTTGAGTATTTTGTAACAGAACAGTTGGTGTTGAGATGAAAACAGGTTTAAAAACGGAGGGTGAAGCAGACAAAGTGGGCTTGGGCTTAGGGGTCTCCTCCACCGTGGGCTCCAACACTTCCACGGTAACAGTTGTAAAGTAGGATAGGTTAGAAGTGTTAAGTTCAGCATTGGTGACATTTAGATAGGCAGAAGCATTGGAATTCCCCGCCATGTTGCTCACCATACAAGTGTATACCCCTGTGTCCGATGGGAGAACATTGGAAAAGTTGAGTGTTCCATCATTGAGAACCGATATCCTTGGATGAGCTGAGCTATGGGTTAACACAGTACCATTGGGCAGAAGCCATCGGACAGAGCTCATAGCTGCTGTAAGACACTTCATTTCTGCCACCCTTGCAGCCGAAATATTCAGATCTCTTGGAGCATTGAGTATGACTGGTGCTGAGCACTGAAATGTTGTTTGATCAACTTCCACTAAATATCTTCCTCTCATCTGGCCTGGAGTGTGGCAGCGCCCACAACAGGTGGAATTTGTGGGAATATTCTCTCTAAGCCACCAGGAGAGCCAAACTACATCACAATCACAGCGCCAAGGGTTGTGGTGTAAATGTAGCTCCACCAAGTACTGCAGAGGAGTGAATAGGTTGTGGGGAAGGGATGATAAATTATTATGGGCTAGATTCAACTCCACCAAAGCAGTGATGTCATCAAATGCATTCCTTTCAATAATTGTAATGGCAGAGTTCATAATCCAAAGTTTCCGTAAATTTTTAAGCCCACGAAAGGCCCCAGGTTTTAGCTCTGGGAAAACATTTTCAGAAATCTCCAACTCCTCCAATCCCATGAGAGGCGACAAATTTGGAAACTCTCTCAGACTGCACATCCCTAAATTCAGATACTTGAGGTTATGCAGACCCTCAAAAGCTCCTTCAGAGATGTATTCTAATTTCCTCAGCTCTCCTAGGTCTAGCCTCATGAGTGAGGGAACTCGGTTAAAGGCATAGGAGGGAATACTCTCAATTGGATTGTTTCTGAGCCAAAGTTCTCTCAACTTTGAAAGATACTCAAAAGCTCCACTTGGTATAACTGTTAGTCTGTTGTCAAACAACTCCAGCGTATTGAGGCTAGTTAGACCATTAAAAGCCCCCACTTCAATCTGTCTGATGGCATTTCTGCCCAACTGCAACACCTCCAGATGATGCAAATGTCGGAAGGTATCTGCCTGTATGGTCTCTATGCTGTTCTCCATCAGGTTTAGGTACCTGGTATTGGTTGGGATGTTTGGAGGAACCCTAATCAGGCCTCTGCGGGTGCAAACCACCTTGCTGAGTTGGTTGGTGCAGGAGCACACACCTGGACAGTTCTGTGGAATTGTTGAGCCCAACTCAGGGCCCGTGGATTGGCAGATACTGAGAGCAGGCACCATGAGGGAAACCACGGCTAGCAGGGCTGTGTTCCAGGTAGACTGCACATTAACCTGGGCCAACGGACTCATGGTGTGGAGGGCTCATTATTCTGCATGGTTGGGGGAGACAGGACACACCGAAGGACAGACCACCCTAGCCTGGCTGGAGCAGCGCAAGCCTCCCAAGTTCCATCGACAGTGCAGGAGGATGCTGCATCAACATTTTTGTGTGAAGGAATGTAGGGGGAAACAGGCAGAAAAGAAAAAGAAAGGTTATTCGAAGAAAAGCAGCAAAAGAAAATCAGATCAGCGATAAAACAAAAAAGGTTGAGTAAAAGCATTACTAACTTACCTCATTAGTTTAAAGGTGCTCCATTTTCCAAAAGTTAAAAGCAAGAACGGTGCTTCACATTTACTGAGAAATCCTTTCCATTAAATAACAGAAGATAAATTCTCTCTTCCTTGACTTTTGAAAAGATTATACAAACTCTTTATTGGCCAAGGATATAAAATGGCTTCTAAAGTTGAAAACAAACAACAGCTTAGAAAACACTCAGAGCAAAAGGTAAGGCCATGATATCTTAGCAGGTGCTTAGATCCCTTTTTCCTCCAATGAATCCCCTCCTTCCAGGCTGCAGATTCCAAAAATGCAGCTCCACCATGGATAAATCAGAATGATCCATTACGTAGCTGATTGCCACAGAAGAGGAAAAATATACCTAACTGAAATTAGAGAATAAGATCCACCTCACTCTCATCTCCTGGTACATGTGTTGGCTCGTTGGTTGGATGCCTGTCTGGGTGAGAGACCTCCCTTACTGTGACTTTGCCAAGGGCTTGTCGGTCGCTGATTAGCCCTGTTGTGACAGAGAGTGGGAGACAAAAAAAGACTAAAGAACTCCCAGCACAGACATCACCCTTTTCGCTCATCCTTTGCTCTCCTCTTGCTTTCTCCTAATGTTGGGCTGGCTCCGGTCAGAGCAGCTGCATGCTGCCGTGTGCACAGTTAGCAGTAATCCATCTCTTCCTCCTGGGGGGAAGGGGGTAGAGGGTGGTGGGAGAAATGGTGGCGTTGTGTGGAGAGGGGGGTACGCTGCACTGTCGGAGCTTTGCAAAAGGCTGACGGAAGAGAGAGGGAGAAAGAGAGAGAGCACTCTTGTCCTCTTTTGCAATGAGAGAGAAAGGAAAAGATGACGCTGGGAAGATAAAAGTGGAAATGGATTCCGTATCTGTATCCATAAGCAATAAGAGATTTTGGGAATTCTCTTCTCCGCTTTTTGCTTTGTCTCTTGGGCTGTCTCCTCTGCTTGCGTTATTTTTTTTTCTTCAGTGCTGAGGTAGTAAGTTGTGGCAGTTAGCCATGTGTGTGGCTGTCAGAGTTGACGCTGGCTGGTGGACTGCTGCAGTAGTCTGAGTAGCACAGAGTAAGCGTGCATGAGGAAGCTTGAAAGAAAAAGAGAGAAAGAATCTCTGATAGATTAAGAGCAAAAACGAGTGTGCAAAACAGAGTTTGTGAGCGAGAGAGAGAGAGAGAGAGAGCGAGAAAAATAGAGAGAGAGAGAGAGAGAGAGGGAGATGGATATGGATAGCCACGCGAGTGCTTTCACAGCCAGCCCACCGTCACAGAAACAGCAGGAGCAGCATTCTCATCCTCATCTCTTCTTCTTGTTTATTCTTTAATCTTTCTTTTCTCTGCCCCCCCTGCCCCTCCAATGTGTGTCGGTGTTGCAGGCAGCTAAGATGCTCGCTCTGCTCCCTCCCTTTGTCCTTCAGTGGGAACGTGAATGTACTGCTGACGCACTCCTCTCAGCTGCTCAGCCTGGCTCAGAGCAGTGCATTGGTTTGATGCAGTGTTTCGATGTATTAACACATTCAAAATCCCCATATCTCCCTCCCTTCACGGTAACTATCTTCACCCCTCTTTCTCTACCAGCATTTTCTATTTCTCACACGTTCTGCACTCTTGCCCTCTTTTGTCACTCAAACTCTATCTTGCCCATTTCTTGCCACTCTCACTTGATGTTTATGGAAACTCCCTCTCTACGGCTAAATACTGAAATTGTAACAGCCAGTTCAAACTCATCAAACAGACATAAGAAAAAAAATCTCATTTTGGGTGCTGGGTATATAACTGTTATACTTTTTCTGTGGTATTTCTATAACTTGTGTTTAACAGTTATTCAAAGTTTTCTTTGTGAGTGCCTCATGCAGGATGTATAAATGAAAAGGAATTTGAGTGGTTTAATGAATTTAATTTCCTTAATTCCTTAACTGTGAGTGAGAAGGTCAGGGGATCTATGACATCAAAGGGGGCTGCAAATGCTGACTCTGCTTCTTTGCTGGGCAGTCATTTCTCAAGGGAGGAAAACTATGAACAGGCTTACACAGTGTTGTCTTTTGAAACATGTGGAAAAACACAGAACAGTGAACAAAATAAGTTTTTGGGAAGGTTGGGGTTTGGATAGAAGCAAACAGGCCTTTGTCCATGGTGACTTGGCGGGAAAAAAAGGAATAAATAGTAAATGAAAAAAACTATCAAGAGAGACATGAGAAGAGCAGACACAGTGAATGGCTCTCACAGTGAAATGGTAGAGAACAAAAAAAAAAGAAGGTAGAGATCGGGATTAATAAGAATAGAGTCTAAATGTTGCTGGATTTGTTTTTTGGTGCAGGGTGAAAAACCTTCCATTCTTCCTTTGGTTAATTATGAGTTGTTGTTTTTCCTGGTTTTGTCCTCTCTTGTTGTGTTCTGATTGCAGTTGGGGTTTGCATCAACTGTACTGAATGCAAAAGAAACACTTTATGCTCCCACCAAAATAGAATTTCCACTGACAGTTGTAATTTTTTAGGATTTTATTGATACATGACCCTTAAATGTTCCCCACAAAAATAAAAATGATGAAGTTTGGTACTTTTCTGTAAAACCAGTCTACGGTTATGCACCTTTTGGATGTATCGCTGCTCCAACACATCTGAGGCAAATTAATGGTTAATAACCAGGTGTTATGGTCTGCATTGTTTTGGATGTGCTTTTATTTTTATTTATTTATTTTTGTTTTGGTACATTTATTCATTTAGATGTTTTTTACTTTGTTCTTTGTATTAATTGGTAGTCATCTTAAATTAAGATTTAATTCAGTGTACTGATTCTTTATCTATTTACTGTTTGCAATTTACTATTGCTTTAAAGTTTCTTTTCCTTTTAATCCTAACTTTGCTCACTTTTTTCCTCTTTTCTGTCTGACAGCATTTTCTTCTTCTCAACCTGTTGTCAGTTATCCTAAGTTTCATTCACTCATCTCATCAATCCCTCTGTTTTGTTAGCAACACTTCACTCTTCCTTAGAGTGTTAAGCTCTCTGATTTCATGGTTCTCTTTTTGATCCATCTGTTGATCTCCTTTGACAAAAATTTTCTCCATGATCTTCCAGCACCTTGTCATTGTTGCTCTTCTCTGGAAATCCTGGTTTGCTGCCCTCAGTTCTTTATTGTTCCGAAAGTTTCCTTTCCTTTCCTTTTTCTTTGGGAATAGGTAATCATCGCCCCACTCTGTGTTTGGGTCTGTAAAATACAGTATTAAGACAATACTTTCTGACATGTCACTTAGTCAATTCATTTTGATGTGCTGAAGCAGGGCTGGATCCAAAAGAACAGTGGTACCGGAGGATTCAAGTTGTAGACTTGATCTTGATTGAAATATTCTAAATAACATATTTTTAGCTACCCTGTTGAATGCTTTTAAAGGCAGTAGCACTCAACATATCTTGAGTTGAATGATGTTGTATTTATATTTATCTTGTATGTAATTATATTGGTAGGAGAAAAGATACTTTAATTAAGACAATAAATTAAACATCTACGCATTCTTGCTAAAATGTGATGTTTTTTGTTGTTTTTTACATAAAGCATGAGACCATCAGTTTTAACCAGTAATGATATAAAACACAAAATAGTTCAAAGGAATAGTGAAAAAACTAAAAAGCAGAAACAATCTGGTTAGATTGTGATCATACTTTTCAAGTACTGATTTGGAGAACAAACCATAATTCTATTGCAGTACGTGATCATATTTGACAAGGGTGTATGGGTGTAAAAATTTATAATTTTTAAATTGATCTAAAATGAAATTTCTTGTTCAGAGCCTTTTTCAGGTTTTTTTTTTGTTCAGGTCTGGGTGTGTGAATGCATTTGTGTCCCTGTTTGAAACTCTCCAAATAACAGGATCTATACTTGAAGGTGTGATTATCCTGCAGTCCACACACCAGGCTGATATGAGGATGCCATCATGTTGTTCACTAAAGTGAAAGTAACTTAGATTCTAAACCTTACCTTATCTGACCCACTTCTGGGCTTAACTAAACTTCTAGGTTTAAGCTGTAACTGGAGGCCTTGTCCAGCCAAAGAATCAAACTTTAAAGACAGTCTACCTCCATTGGATTCACGTTTGGTGTTGTTCATGCTACTTCCCCTTCTGCCTTTATCTGCCTACCCTTTTTTAAACACCTTCTGCTCAGACCCTGTTGGATGTCCTACACAGGTTACAGTTGCAAACAATTAATTCTCTTCTGTGAAGATCCATTTCCTAAGATCACCATCTTCCACAATCTTCTTCTGTGGGTCTGAAATGTTGTAGAGTCATTACATCAACAGAAAAAAAACAACCCCATCTTGTGAGAGATATTTATTTGAAGGACTATTAAATATGGGGCAATGATTTATTGTCAGAAAATTCATTTATATCGAGCTGTAAATTAAAAGTACCTTTATGGAGCCGTTTAATGGTTGATTATCATGACTGTGATATTTTCCTTTTTTGTTTTTGTAAATTATATGGCAGGAATAAAAAAAATAATTTGGATTTTGAGGAGTGTAAATCAGATGAATATTGGTTTAGCCTTTTCTGATTTCACTCACCGTGAGCACAGGATGTTTCAGGTTTCTAATGGACTCATTTACCAAGATCATTTGTATAGCACAAAGTGTTTTATATAACAAAAACACAAAAACCTGTTAAAATCTGGCTCAGAGGTTATGACAAACATGAAAGGAAAAAATAAACTTATATAGTTTATTTAATAGGAAATACACTTTATCTTTAACAAGTCAAAAAAGTCACTGAATGTCAAAATGAGTATCAAGGGTTACATTATAAAGCCCAAACAAAATCAGACAAGCTAGGCAAAATCAAGAACCAAAACTCTATGGAGGATAACTATGGTGAAAGAGGCCTTTTCCTCAAGTGCTTCACAGAATCTAGGCCCTTAAACAGAAGTGATGGACCAACTCAAGTGTTTTCAATTAGTGTGCTTGCTACACTCCCGGCCAATAGATCTGTTCCTGCAGCAGCTCAGGCACCCAGCAGGGTCGTTACAACTCAAACAAGCTGATTTTCCTGTTAAATTCTGTGCAACTCTCTGTATATATATTTTCTCTGTTCTCTAAATGACCCTGCTGTTTATGGTCAGTCTTATATTTGTTCAAAACTGTCAGATAATGAGACTGAAGAAAAATGTTAACAAATGGCTTCCAATATAGATATTAATATGTTTTAAAATTATGTACATTTACAAACCTTTGTATCACTATGGAAAACAAATATTGTGTTGCGATATTTAGATCCTGCTTCCACACAAATTTGATCCTTTTTAGTGTTGAAGAACATATTTGCAGTTGCAGTTACACTGTTTTGTAACTTGCCACATATGCAGATTTTTCTTAAAACCATGCAGTACACAGGTCTATATGTGAGGAAAAGAAGTGCATTGATGAACAATGTGTATTGCTAATGTTTACAAGCCCTTCTAAATGTTTCATTTTGTCTTATATTTTAAACAGACAATATCCCATGCACAAAACAGTGAAAACGTTGTGAGGCCTTTGTGTGATCTATTTAAAATGTATGGTTCTGTGAACGATTTGAAAGCTATATCTACATTTTAAAAGTCTACTATGAATATTGATGTTCAATACTTAAATTTTTCATTTTGTTTTTATATTTTTTATGTTCATATGTTGCCCTGCGATGGACTGGCGACCTGTCCAGGTTGTACCCCTGCCTCTCGCCTGTTGTAAGCTGGAGATAGGCGCCAGCAGACCAACCCGACCCAAATAGGGACAGGGGTGTACAGAAAATGGATGGATGTTCATTTGTATTTTGTATATTGCATGACATACAAAAAAAAAAGAAAATAAAACAAATCCTTTATATTTCAATGGGTAAATGTAAGCCTGCACAAAAAAAGAGATCAACTGAGAAGAAAACCATAATTTTTAAAAACCAAGTTATAACTTTACTGCAAAATAAGAAATAACCAATATGTCTTCTACTAGTCTCTTATCCCCTAGTAGAAGGGTGGATTGCAAGAACTATAACACAATTAGATCACGGTTCCCTTTTATTTTCAATCAAATGTAGAAATCCCTTTTTAGAAGCTGTGCTTTAGTTCTCCATTTTCGTTTTCCATTTAGCTTTTTTGCACAGGCGGTCATCACAGTTGGTTTTAATATAGGTCATATTCTAGAAGGGTCAAAACCTAATATGCAACAACTAACAGAAAATTCTGAATGTGTCACAGAGGTTATACACACAGTACACTATCTGGAAGGTTTGGCCAATACATCCCTGAGTTGTTGGCAGATGTGGCAGATTGTTAAATATTGCTGGTATATATTTGTAGGTTTAAGGCCACATGTTAAAATTCTCATTGACATCCGGCCCTACAAAGCTGAGACAAGGTGAAAGGGGCAATCCCGATTTTAACAAAGGTAAATTAACTTCACCTTGAAAGACAGACATATGTATATGTATCTGCAGCAATATCTGCTTGAGTATGTGTGTGTGTTTGGAGCAAAGTTAGACTGAAAATTTGAAAGCATGTTTATGTGGTTCATGTTTTGACATTAGGCATTTCAATAACAGCACCAGTCAGACTTTTCTTATTGAGTTTCATTTGATACACATTCTACCATTTCACAATCTATGGCACTGCTCCATTTATGCTAACTGTCCTGAAACATGGCCTGTGGTGCTAGCTGTTCTCACAAATGTTGAAGGAATCTGTGCAGACAAAGCAATGACAGGTATAAACACATATGTTTTAAAAGTGAAGAGTTTGGCAGGGTAAGATTAACAGTATTTCATACAGTTGAATAAACTGCCATTAACTAAATTCAACTAATAGCTACGTATATGTGAACTACACCAACTACATTTAATTTTTATACAGTAAACTATTTTACATTTTTTCAAGTAACAACCACAAATTTAAATGCATTTTTTGGGGAATTTTAAATGTACACCAACACAAGTGGAACATAGTGAATAATAATTTGTTTTAAAAGTGTTGCTTTTATTAGTCTGAATACATTTATTTTTATTCTGATATCCACGATTAAATGTTAACCCTGTTTCTATAGATGTTAAAAGATTAATATACTGAGTTGGCCCATTTGTGGTAGAAATAAAGAAATCCTGCTGTTCTATGAAGGCCTCAGAGGCATGCTGGAAAACATTAATGAACAAACAGCAAAACCAATACCAAGGAACACAAAGAGGCTTATCATAATTCTGGAGAAACTGCAGAAAATTATTTTGCACACTTGACAAGTTTGACCTATGTAAAGAAAAATGCTTGAAAAAAAAGAAAACAATTACTAAAGAAAACCATATGAGACACGGTAACATGTTTTTCATAAGCCATGTAGGTTTCCCTGTAAGTATCAGCTTGACAGAAAAACATGGTCGTGACACCATTATGCTGTGGGCATCATATTCTGGTTCAGAGCAAACGGAGAGACGGACAGGGCTAAATAATTAATGTTTTAGAACAGCTTAAGTTAAAAACCTGAAAAGTTTCCCAATGTTCTTCATTAAATCTGACTAAGCTTAAGGCGTTTTCCCAATATATATTCAGCAGTGGCCCCAGTCTCTAAATGTAGCAAGCTGGTTGAGATGTTCCTTGAAAGACCTGCCTGCTGTTAAAGCTGGCTTACACAACTATAGAGTCAAGTGAAGACCAAAAATGAAAGTTTAATCAAAAAGGTCTTGGTAACCTAAGAATTTCACAAGAGAACGTAATTTTTTTTAGATGTCTGTATGACCTGTAACCTGCTATAGCCTAATAAAGGCATAAAGGCAACTATTCTACTTTTTCAGACTTGTCACTGAATAGCTTTTGATTATTGTGTGCAATACTTACCAGTATTTGTAAAATTTGCTTACAAAGACCTTACAGTATAAAGTTGCTGCTGCCATGTGAACCTCTAAGTCATTAAGGAGAAAGAACTTATGGATCTTATTGGTTGATCACAACGGTCGTTACATTCCTTCAGCTCTTGCCTAGTCGTCTCTGTGGATCTCTCACAGCCTGTGTTTAGTATGGCAGGTCAGCAAAGTGCTGGAGCAGCATTTGGCCTGAGAACAGAACAGTGAATGGTGTGAGAGAGCAGACTGGTGGAAGCAGATCAATGTGGCCTGTATTCATTAACCCTCACTCACACCCCAATCACCACTCCGCCATTTTAGGACAGCAGGAGGTTATTTATTAGCTGTCCTGACCCAGTCAGCAACATCCACCAACAATGTGAAGAGGGTGGACTCACACTAGGATGTACTGATTCCCACACTTCTCGCTGAACTTGGTGGTTGGATGTTACATTGAGTGGGTGCATCGCAAGAGAGCAGGATGATTGTGTATTTCTATTTAAAGACTCTGTCAAAGGCAGAAGAAGGAACTCCGACTAGCTATATTTTCTATTTATTTACTGTTACATAATGGCAAGCAAAATACAATGTATCTTCATAGTAAGACCTGACATCAGTTAGTTGTAACTTTCAACTGCATTTGCTAAATGGCCACAAACGCCAGCTAAAATTAATACAAAATTGACAAACGTGGGAACGATGGAAATTAAAAAACAGATGTGTTAACTTCTAAAAAGTAAACTTCAGTGATTGATCAAGATTAAAGTTACTGGCTTTACCTTTTTTCAAATAATTTTAGGGATGTCTCAATTGGTTACTAATACAGCACTGTGGCCTAACTACTATAATGTTGGATGTACTCTTGGTTCCATAAAGTCATCCATGGAATTAGAGTTTGGTCTTGAATCAACAGTTTAAAGAGCAAAACTACCCTGGCACATGCAGGCAATGAATTTCTCTAAATGGTATGCCTAAAATGCGAAGACCAGACAAGTGAGAGGAAATAGAAAAATAAATATATATTTTTTTTTTCCCTGGTTAGCCTGTTCATGATCCATCAATCTGATCCAGGTTTGTTAAGACAGAAGGGATATAAATCTAGCAGGGCAGGATACCCAACACACCACAATATTGACATGCTACAATATGACTGATATTATATGGGTCCTCAACATTGTATACATCTTAAGAAAATAACTATGGGAAATAAAGTGGTGTTCCATTATTTTTGCAAACATATATTTTCTAGATAGAATAGATTTAATGGGTAAATCTTTTAGATAAAGCCTGCAGTCTGAATATTCCCAGCCAATCTTCTGCATAGAGCTGACCAGTTTATTGTATCAATATATCACACAAAGTCACATCTTGTCTGACAAACAGCTCTTAACAACAACTCAATGAATTTTATTGATTTTAGTGTGCTGCGGACACGCTAGGTGTTTTGGTAGTTGTTGAAAACAAACCAGTGAATTGGGTAATATCCTGATCCCTTGTCTCCCACTCAGAGGGAATCTGTATGTCAAGTGACAAAAATAGACGGTAACATAGGAAGAGATAGAGAGTGCGGGAATAAGAGATAAGATGAAATGATAAGCAGTCAAATATGTTTTTACATCAGTGAACCAATCACTGTGAAGAATACCATTCGCTCTGATCACACTCCTTCTAAAATCCTACAGAACACCTTTAAAGCTTTCAATGAATTCTGTCAGAAACACAGGTTGCCGGAGGATTCTTTTTTTAAGCGTTTGAGACAATGTTTGGTGGTAATTAATACTTCGAATCAGAATTGTGGTCAACGCAGCATGCCTCTGCGACAGTAAATGCACTGTAAACCCAAATAAGTAATTCAAAGTATACATATGTATTTTTGTATTCAGATGTTTAGTAGAAACAAGACTTTTAGCAAACAAATATCTGAAATAAAAAAAATTAAAAACACAAATAAATAAATAAACCAACAATTAACAAGTTTACATCCGGCCATTTGGGTTATACCGGTACTAAGAAAAACATTTACATAAACTGGCTGTGGTAATTTTGATCACAGTTGGACGTCACATAGATAACAATAATACACAAGTCTGAAAAATTTCTGTTTATTCTGATGTGTTGTAAAAGTTAGATGACTTTTATGTATTCTACAGGCTAATGACACCCCACTTGATTTTCTTTGCGATTTATTTTTTTGATGTCTTAATGGGCTCAAAATTACAATTCACACTTAGAAACCTTGCCAGAGATTTGTAGTTGAAACACTGGTACATATACAGACATTCCAGTGTGTTGAAAATAGAATGAAAATATGAATCGGTTACTCACCACAAATGTTCTGAAATATCCAAAGACTTCCTTGCGTAGATACACAACAAGGACAAAAAGAACAGTGGTACACCATGTGTGGACATCATGTAATTCCTTAAAGGATTAAAATAGTGACAATAGTGACAAGTTTACTAATCAAACCCAATGCCAAACGTCCCCAAGTAATTATAAATGAATTAATTACCAATATCTGCACATAAACCCATTAATAACCATTTGACTGGTGCAATTGTGGAAGTCAAAGGTTTATATGCATCAAATTCATTACACTAATGCATCAAATTCCTAACATTAGACTAAGACTCTACCTGTGAAATGTTTAATTACCTGTGTATCATGAACATTTCCGCATAAGCATCTGCAGTCTTTCCAGTTTTGGAAGCTTATTGTCTAAATAATGTCAGACGATGAGTGAGGTGATCAAGCTCAGTTAGTTTGGTTAGTTGGTTATCCGTTGCATGTACCTGCATTGAGGAAAGGATAGTAACAGTAATTATTTATTTCCTGATGAATGAAATTAGGCAATAATACACACAATGTGGCCGGCAGTAACAAATACAAACAGAAAAAGTTAAAATGTTACCTAAATTAATTTATTTGTTTAGCAAGGCCAAAAACAGAATGAAGCGTTTACTACTATTACCTCAGACTGCATATCAAGAGCCTTGTGCAAAGTTAGGCAGAAAGTTAATCTCTCCACACATCGGCTTTTTGATGTTGGGGTGTGAAGGTTCAGTCTCAGGTTTTCTTCCAACTTCCTTTCCCAGCATTTACAACGACCTCCTGACATCCGGCCCTCCTCATCTTGGTCGTGTAATTGCCCATTTTAAACTTGATGCTGTTCTACCAACCTTCCCATCCATTGTCAGATCGAGCTTCTTTTGTCTGATATGTGCAAATGCAATCATCATGAAGGCATGGCAGAGGGCTATTTTTAAAAAAGTGGCTGTGCTGTAGTCTGCAATGTATAAATAAATGTTCTAGTGGTAAAAGCTGTACACAACTTACAGTGCCAAGTCATACTTGTTCCAACAAACTAAAAACACAAAAAGAATATTGTGTAAAAGGACATGTGTCATGATTTCAAACGATCATATCCGTCAGACTTAAATTGTAAAACAATATAAACAAACAGATCAAAACAAAGTAGACGTGCAGTATTTCTGTTAAGACTATTCAAAGCTTTTTATTTCACAAATAAGCCAAAGTTGGGTAAGGTTGGGCTCGTGGCATCCATTAATTCTTATCATAGCAATAACTAAACAAACAAAGTAATATGTATTTGTTATTTTATTTAACCAGCTAATTTAATTTGCAGTGAGTTGTTTTTTACTTAGCCCAAGGCACAACGCATAAAGTTAGCTTCTGCTATCACAGCACTGACACAGCTCCACCACAGGTTTAGAGTTTTTATTGAGCAGTACATGATACCTAACTATTCACCGCTACTTGGGATCAGTCAGTTTTCTTTACCAATACATCAGCCTGCCCATGTTTCCGATACAGCTAGCTGGAAGAACGACTTTGCATGCTAGCTTGCTAAGCTAACGGTTAACCGTTTTAAATTTCAAACGCGACTCACTTTGTCCGTCTTCAAAACACATTGAACCTCCATAAAAAAAAACATTCATGCACGTTTTATGTTGACTACTTATATTCACAACTGGGACACACAAAGCAGAGCGGAGCTGAGTTACCTTTTGCCAATGTCTCCCGCTCTTTTCCTCAGCTCCAGTGTTTCTACCTGAAGCGGAAGTGAACCTAGCAAATACTACAAAATAAAATATGAGCGGTTCAGGTGCAAGCGACTTATTTTTTCAATTCGAAAACAATTTATTAACCAGCCAACATTTTAACATGCAAACTATTAACAATGAAAATAAAAATAAATAAACGTATATAAACGCGTGTGCCTGTGTGTGTGTGTGCGTGCGTGCGTGTGTGTCTGATGTTTAATATACAAAAATATATTTCATGCAATTAATTTATTCTTAAATCGTCCCTAAATTTATTTATTTATTTTTTTCTTTCAAAATAAAATAAAAATTCATGTTTGATCTATAAAGGTTTCAGTAACTCTGAGTTAATCGTTTTAAGTAACTGGTACATGAAATGTAAAATGTTCAAACATCTTTAAGTAAGTAGAACTTTTAAGAAAATGTTAAGTTTACACTACTTAACACAATTACTTATTTTGAACATGCAGGTTTACAGTGTGGCAAGTGTTCCTTTATACCTTTTAAAATGTGTTTATATATGTCATATGCGTTGTAATAATGTTGTCTCCCTTGTTATTCTTATACAAATTCAGTAAAAACTAAAAATATATCATTTTTATATGTATTAAGACTTCAACCTAGACAGAACTCAAACACTGTCATCAACAACTACCTTCCAGATGGTGTTTAAGTGTGCAGGCCTTATATTTTTGTTGAAAAAGAGAATGCAAAGCCTTCGCACAGTTTAAACTGTTTAACATGTATAAGAACACTGGATTGCTTAAAAAAATGTAAAATTTGTGTAAGAATTTGTACCCATCCAACTGAAACAATGAACAATAAATGCTTAAATAAAATTCCAGAACAATTGGCTGTATTCCAAGTAAACACTAAAAAGTATAAATTAAATATTTACTAATACATGGCAATATTTCAACTAGAATTTCCCTTTTTATTCTCTATTATATTTAGTACTCCTAATAAAAAAATGCATCAGCTGGTGAAGCGTTGGTAAAAGATTAGAAGCATCTGATTTAGTCAAAGATATGTATGAGTTATACTTTGATAGTAAAACTTTTTTTTAATGTGTTTAAGAAAAAAGAACAAAAAATCTGCTTAAAATAATCCCCTTGCTAGTTATTCACAGAAAAACATTTGTTCCCACCATTTTCTGACAAACAAGCATTCAAGCAGTACGTATGCAGGCAGTGTACTGGATGGACTCCCTCTTCTCAAATATGCAAATAACATTCCCCCATGCAGCTTTGTGATTGGCTTGTTGTTAATATTCTGCCAGCGTTTGACAGCCTGGTGTTACATCTCCAACAGGCAGCACTAAAAAATGACTTTGTCAATGTTTGTGTGTCTGTTTTTAATTTTGTATATGTTTTTTTAAGAAGATTAAACTTTGTGCAAAAGGAGACATTATTGATCTGATTCGCCACATTGAGTGGGAAGTGATGATCTTCTTAAAAACATAAGTGGAATAGAAACTCCTAAAAAATCCCTTTTTTATACAATTTAATTCTGTTTTTTTTGTATAGTGTCAAGTCAAAGCGCATCATTATGAAACACTTTACAAGAGAAATCATTACAAGAGAAATAATTTAAATCCAATCACACATACATTTCCAGTTCATCCAAATTTCAAATAATTAAACAAGCCACTTCATTATTCAGATTAGCTCAAAAAGTTAAAAAGAGTCATTTGTTTACAGGATTCACTCCTGCAGGACCAACATGTTGAGACAGTGGATGATAGCTTGCATTGTATCAATTACTTTACAACAATCGCTTATACTGAGGCCTTGTGTATGGCAGTGGAGAGTAAAAACTAAATTTTAACAGTGAAGACCCCAGAACCTGGTTGAGTACAAGCGACCTTCTACCATGGCCAACTGGGGTTATGGGAAAAAAAAGTAAAAAAAGAGGCAGTGAAACTGATGCAGGTGCACTTTCTGAGTAAAAAAAGTAAAACTTAATAGCAGGTGTGGGAGAACATGTGTCATGATGTGTGTTTTGTTTGGTTCCGTTTCCTCCCTGTGTCTCGTCACTCCGCCTTCATTCACAGCTGTCTGCAATAATTCACTCCCCTTCTCAACCAATCACACCCCGGTTCTCACTATTAAAGCCACATGCAATCATGCACTCACCGCTGGATCGTCTGTTGTTTTCCCCTGCTGTTCCTCGTTGCTCCTA
>JAVLVB010001174.1:2064582-2100619 GCA_032876305.1 Orestias chungarensis
TAGTTCCGGCGTTCATTGTTTCCCTGCTTGTTGTTATTTTAGTTCCGCCTCCGCGCCATTAGTTTTCCTCTCGCTCCGTTCCGTTGTCTGTTGTTCCTTGTGTGGTTCCATTCGTGTTCTGTTCATATTCAATCCCTCAATAAATATATTATCACTCAACTCCACCTCTGCTCGAGTCATTTAAAAACCCTTCCTGACAACATGGAGTTGAAGTCAGCACAATAACAGTTGATGCACCTATCCAGGAAAGTTTCACAGCTAACAGAATGCCATGTGCATAACAAAATAGGGGAATACAGTGAAGCGTCAGCGAAGTGTCAGCCTTAGTGTTCAGCCTTTTCTCGTGTTAAGAAGTTCTCGGGTAAAGACATGCGTGTCTACCGAAGCGTGTTCAACGAACAGGGCCACGAAACGGGGTCCGCCTTCACTATTTTGCGATGTGTCACCATTTTATCTCTGTTAAAGCGGTTATACTTTCCCAAACGGAAACGTAACCTCAGAAATCTCCGCTCACTAATCCACACATCGTCACCCAAAACCAATACATTCTCTGTAGGTCTATGGAACTGTCAGTCAATGTCAGTCAGGTAAACAAGGCAGACTTCATTTCTGCATATATAAACCATCTCTCACTGGATATCCTTGCCCTCACAGAAACTTGGATCAAACCAGAAAACAGCGCCACACTGACTGCACTCTCCACCAACTACACATTCTCTCACACACCTCGACCTTGCAAAAGAGGAGGTGGTACGGAGCTACTGATTTATCCAACAAATGGAAATATACCCATTTCAGATCAGGAGCCTCGTACAACTTCTTTGAATACCACGCCGCCCTGACGACAGCACTTGTTAAAATGTAAGTGGTGGTTGTATATCGTCCTCTGGGTCAATTGGGTGACTTCCTAGGAGATCTAGACTCCCTGATCTCCTCATTCCCTAGCATTGACTGTCCTCTGCTTGTCCTTTGTGATATGAACATTCACTTTGACACTCAAGAGGCCACAGGAAGAAAAAAAAAAGGTTAGTTTATGTGCAATACTCTTTTCTTCTTCTCACAATGAACTAAACATTTCTCTTTAACACCCTTAAAGCTTGGGGATACTGCTTTAAAATGCACCAGTCTTTTGAACTTCTCCCCACTGGTATATGTGTTTGGTCACAGCTTTATACACTAAGATAAAAAAGCACACAAGAGGATTCAATGTACTGTTTAGGTGACTTCTAAAAAGAAAAAGAAAAAGATGCGTCAGACTTCTTCTCACTAACTCACTCGTTTGATCTCCAGTGGGTAAGCAGCCCCCCAACTCACAGAGCCGGTAAAGTACTTGATCTGGTTTTAAGCAGACACTGCATGACCAACTTACTTCAAGTTACTCCTCTACACTCTACATGACCTCCTTGATTCTAACTAATCAGGCTTTAAGAGTGGTCACTCCACGGAAACGGCACTCCTGACAGAATCCTTAAAAGAAGCCAAACCGACAGGCCAATTATCAGTTCTCATCCTACTGGACATCTCAGCTGCATTTGATATTGTGAACCACAGCATCCTACTTACCAAGCTGGCAGACATGGGCATTGAGGGCAGTGCACACTCCTGGTTTGAATCCTACCTCACCGGAAGATCCTTCAAGGTGGCATGGCAAGGCTAAACATCGAAGCAACACCACCTCACCTCAGTGGTGCCCCAAGGTCTCAGTTTTGGGCCCCCTCCTCTTTGCCATGTACACTACTTCGCAGGGTCCAATCATCCATTCGCATGGCTTCTCCTATCATTGCTATGCAGATGATACCCAGCTCTATCTGTCCTTCCCGCCAGACGACCTCTCGATACCGACGCTAATCTCAGCCTGTCTTTCTGACATATCTGCATGGATGAAAGATCGCCACCTCCAACTGAACCTCTCCAAAACTGAACTGCTTGTCATCCCAGCCAAGCAAAGTATTCACCACAACATCTGCATCAGGTTAGTCTCCCTATAAGTGGCACCAACTAAGGTTGTAAGAAACCTGGGTCTCATGATTGATGATCAGCTGACCTTTGTGGATCAGGTTGCCTCTGTCGCTTGATTCCGTCGCTTCTCTCTATTCAACATCAGCAAGAATAGGCCATATCTAACTCATTATGCGACACAGCTCCTAGTTCAGACCTTGGTCATTTCCCGCCTTGACTACTGCAACGCCCTCCTAACAGGTCTTCCAGCCTGTGCTGAGAGACTGCTACAGATGATCCAGAATGCTGCAGCTCGCTTGGTTTTCAACCAGCCAAAGCGATCGCACGTCACACCCCTTTTCACTGAACTCCATTGCAGGTAAATGGCGTCGTAGCTCAATGTTAAACCCTCTTTTTTGTAAGTCGCTTTGGATAAAAGCGTCTGCTAAATGCATAAATGTAAATGTAAATGCCAGACTAGGTGAAGCTTATATGAGGAGAAGACAGTGAGTGACAAAACAAAATCATAGTAGACAAAAGGAAATCTTAGAAAGTTATTTGATATGTGATTTGAGAGACATATCCTGGTCAAAAATAACACAGAGGTTATTTACTTCATAACTGGAGGCCAATACAATCCCATCAAAACCCAATCAGCTTCTTTTCAGTGATTCTGGTCCAAAGACCATGCCTGTTTTTCAGAATTTAAAAGCAAAATATTTTAGGCATCCACATCTGTATGTCTTGAAGATATGCCTTTAATATAGCAATGTGATTTGATTTATTGATGAATATAAAAAGCACCATCAGCATAACAGGGTGTACACTGTTTTTCTGAGTTATTTTACCTTCAGCGCAGAGGAGAAGCTTTCTTGCTGTGGGTTGATCACCAGACCGTGTGTTTTGTGGCAGAAACGAAGGCGAATGGAACCTTGACTGATGTGTGTTGTATATTCTGCCTAATGCGCAGTCTGTGTGTGTTTATGCAATGCTTGAGCCTCTGTCCGGGTCTTTGCCTTGGTATGGATTCCTGAGTTGAGATCTGCCTGAGGATTTCTTCTTCTGCTGGGATTTCTATCATTCTGTAGAGGTAGAAGGGAATCTCTGTGGAAGTGGCGAGCCACCCAATTACTCTCTGACTGATTTGATGATTTTTGTTTGTATCCTATGTGTTACTGATATACTACTCTTTCCCATTTTTTGTATTCTTTTTTTTTTTTTTTGCACACCATATATTTCATTTAAAACCTACCTGTTGGTTGTGTTAATGATTTACTCTTGTCATACAAGTTACTGTTAACACCCCTTTCTCTAATAGTAGCCCAGACTTCAGACATTGCTGGTCTCCCCGGTACTTAATATACTGACACCTCAAGGTATCTGTATCTTGCAGTCTTTAATATTAACAGTGAGACTTGAGTTGGCTTTCATATAGGTTTGTAAGGTTGGTAAGTCTTTTCGATCAAGGGAAAAATTTGCTGTACTCACAACTCCTAATTTTTATTTATTTTTTTCCATTTAAGGTTTGGATCTCCATAGTTCCTCTCGAGGTAGTATTGTGAAATTGGCTGCATGTATAATTAATGTTCTTGCTAAATCTGACAATTTTAGTTTACCATGTCTTGGTAGGCTTGAAGTTGTGCTTCAAATTATCCTCTAAAAGTTTTCTGTAAGAATACTCAAGTTAAGGATATTGTTTTGTAACTTGACTCACTTTCAGGCCTATACAGTTATTCTATATACAGGTATCTGATTAAAGGAGGGTGAATGCACATTAAAATCTAAACTATTTTAAAAATGCCCTATTATCCTTACACCTTCGAGTTATTCATAAATTTGTGTTAGAGAATTAAAAATTTCCCAGTTTACATACTATAGTTTGTAATTGTAGTAAGAAATGTTGAACAATTGTAATATTAATCTGATCTTTTGTATCTATTTAAATCCGGTGAGCTTTCAAATCGGCCTGTTGTTGTAAACAACTTGCATCTTTTGTTGAGTCATACATGCTATGATAAACAATGGACAAGACTGTGACTTGAAGACTAAACTATCTGTGACATTTTGCCTGTGGCCATCATTTTGTCAACCGTTGTCACAGTTAATCCCTCTGTGACTGCTGTTTTTCAACAATGGCAGCAGAAACAGACTGTTCTTAGCACAGACCATAGGGTTTGTCATTACAAGAACCTCTCAGATTCGTAAGAATGTAGGTGTGTGGAGATACAGTAAATCCCCTGAACTTGAGCCTTAGGCCCCAGTAATACCTTTCATTTAGCAGAGTCATGCTGGATTTTCCTCTAGGATCCCCTAGGTCTTGCCACAAGAAAAGTATCAGGAATTTTCTGAACTGAACTCAGTATTAGTTAGTCATGTATCTATGAGCACAGCAATAATTAGAGCAAAATGCAATAAAATTACACTTATATGTATTGCTCACTAATGCATCTAGTATTCACTTAGGTCTAAATATTTTGTGTTTAGAAGAGATTTATCTTGACTTTCAACACATTCAAATATTAGTAATATAAGCTTCCTGAAATGAAATTTAATTGAATGGAAGCTTATTTGGATGAAACAGCAAGTATGGGATGTTTTTTGTGCCACTAGTAATTGAAATTGAATTTTTTTATATCTGAATGTGAATTAATCATTTTGAATAATTGCTTTTAAAATCTGAATCTGAATAGACTAATCTGAAATAAAATCTGTTGGTTTGAATGTGTATGACAATAAAATCCAAACTGTATTTAATTTTATTGAAAAATTCAACTCCTTAATTCATTCTCACTTTTCAGTTTCACTTCTCTCCATTCAGATTCAGTTTTTCAATTCAATTTTTTGTGCCACACATCCGGGGTCTGGTGTCGGGCAAAACTAGTCGAACGCAGATGGCAACAATTCCCGTTTACGTTTTCTTTACCTGGAGGAAAAACCTGCTGAAGGGATGTCTAGTGGCCAGCGGCCCAACGTTCAGTTTTGTAAAACAAATAAATGAAATTAAGCAACACATTTATGACAAGAAGCGTCATGTATGTCTTCATGTAAGTCATGGCAGCTGCCGCTCATCGGGCTGCTGTGCGCGCTCCCGCGAGCGGCAATCAGATTCTGGCAGACGATGTCATGACAAAAAGTGATGGACTGCCATGTTAGCAAGGGTCAAATTTCTTAGAAGGGAGGTTGTTTCTTAGAAAACAAGAGGATTTAACTGTAGAGACTTAAATTACTGTCTTTCACCCTTGAATTATGCAGACTGTTAGAACTCCAGCAATAGAAGGCCACATTATACATAATATCAATCAGCTTTCATACATCTCTGTAAAACATGCAGCCTAAAGATACTGAATCATCATCCTGAAGCTGCTCTCTTTTACTCCATGTGTGAGTTAATCTTCTATTTAGGATGCTGTTTTGTCATTAAAATAGATTAATTTACATTACTGATTTGCTTTCTGTATATTTTGTAAGCATATATTCTATAAGGGTAAAGTGAGATTAATAGGGCTGATATACCAGTATTAATATATTTAATTGGTTACGTGTTTGGATTGCTACAATGCATTTACCAAAAAATAATACAAAATGTTCTGTAGCAGTCATCATTGGCCTGTCATTATAATTCATAAAAACGTTGGTGAATATAGGTAGTAGCTTGTTTTGTGTAATTGTTTTAATTGTGTTTATTATTTAAAAGGGTGCTAATGTCATTCTATATATTTTGGCTTCTCTTTGAAATGTAATGCAATAAACAGCACCAAGACCCTTGAACATGTCACTGTATTTGTCATCAACTCCCAGCAGCGAGGTAAACAATCTTTATATGACTAATTTCTTATGCTCTGTACTACTGACCACATTACATCATGTATTTGTTGACAATACCATAGTCAAAAAATATATGTATCAGTATGTATGTGTAACTCATTTTTTCTTGTCTTTTTTTCTGCGCTGCTGTTGTCTCAGTTTCTACATGATTTTCACCCCTATGAATAATAACAAATGACCTGCCAAAGAAACCCGTGTATCGAATAAAAAAAGAAAAAAAAGAAAAAGAAATGTTTCTGGTGATGAAAATAAAAAAAGCTTGAAATTATAGTTGGTTGGGGCACGTTTTACTGATAATATTTTCACTTTGTTGTTCCTATGTAACAAATCAAATTACTGAACACATGCTATGGTGATCTAACCATTAAGCTATGAGAGAATGCCCTTAACTTCTAAAGAGTGTTGCAAAGTTTGGTATGTGTTCTGTTTGTGCTGCTCTGATCTATATCCAGGGCCTTAACCCTGAACCTTGAGATGGGGATTGCTTGCTCTGGAGACTGGATCATTTGATATTCATTGATTGAGTCAAAAGCCAATCTAGAACAGAGGAATTGTAGTTATTGCTATTGATTTTAATAACTAGACCGGTGCAGTTCATTCAGCTCAGCTCAAGTCAATACAGAAGGGGAACTGTTTGCTTTTCAATGAAAGGAGAAATGTTTGATCCTAAAGATTTTTATGTTGTTGCAAAATTTAATGTGACAATATTAAAGACTGAAAGATACAGTGTGCAATTTGAAAAGCTCAAATGTAATAAATATCTCAGAAACTCATTATAAAATAAATACAACAGAAAATAAATAGGATGCCTCAAATGAGATTTTTAGGGGAAGATAAATAATGCTAAACTATTTTATATTGTCATAAAGCTAGTTTCAAGTTTATGTAACTCCTCTGGGAGAGTACTAAATTAAGATCTAATGTATTATAGTCAATTTATTTTAAATCTGTATTATTATAAATTTTTCTGATTTTGACAATACTTTGGTTACTTTATTGCATTGCATTAACTCAACAACAACTGGTCTTTGTTTTATACATTTTTGTAACAGTGAAAACTTGAACAAACTTTTTAATATCACACCAATCAGGCATATTATTGGGGTCAATTGTGAAATCATTTGTTGATACTCAATTTCTTGAGAAAACAGCCCTGGCACATCAAGGCATGGACTCCAAATTACCCCAGACAGTTTGCTTCAGCACCAAGATACAGTAGCAAATTCTTTATTTTCTGAAATTCGGGAGTCCTTAAATCAAATTTGCTCTCCCAGCACTCTTGGAGTAAACAATTTAAGCTTGTACTTCTCTTACCAATCCTGTACATTTTTGTTGACCTGTAACTAACTAATAGAAATGAACTAAACAAATAAACAGAAGGCAAAAAAAAAATATTAATCAACCAAAATTACTTTTAAATGTTAAGATTTACGAAGGGGACTTGTTTGGTTTTGCTTCTATGGCTTTATTGAGTAAAATTCACGAGAAGCCCCATTAACAAAACCAGTTGTTTGGCATGTAAATTGGGCAAACCTCAAGGCCTTTGAAACAGTTAGGCATAAATCCCTTTCTAAAGAGCTGGTACCTATGAGATGAGGAATGGGACTGTGGGAGCACTCATACTCTGGGAGGACACAGAACTCCAATTACCATGTGAAGATAGCATGCAAGTGTTGAATTACTGTTGAGCAGCTCTCTCTTAAGATGATAAGAAAGGTAAGCTGCATCTGTGTGAGGACAGGTTCCTGAGAACGGAAACCACAAGAACACCCAGCCAAAACCCCATTTCCAGAGAGAAGCTAATATGGCTAGTGATGAACATGATACAATGAATGACCCCAGACTGCAGAACTTGAGACTAAGATTTATTTTACCACTATACCACAGGTCCTTCACAAGTAACCTTAAAGTGTAAAGAAAATGTATTTACATGAAAAACCTGGAATCTATTGGACAGATAAGATTTAAACCAGGCTTATGCTGTTACCTTGATTCATATAGTGTGTTCAAGCCTTTCCATGGGAATACTCTGATCAAGTGTGTTATAAGCAGCACTAAAATCTAACAGAACTTAAACAGACACAAGTGCATTACCTAAATCAATGGGAATATCATTAGTTACATTCAGTAGATCTGTTTCAGTGCTATGATGAGCTCGGAAACCTGACTGAAATTGTTCAAACACAGCATATTTTTTCAGGTGCTCCCTCAATTGATCGATACGCACATGTTTTTCAAGGATTCTAGATAAGAAAGGAAAATTGGATATAAACCCAGGTTATCACTGTCCTCAACATCTTCAAAAATGTGACTGGATTTTTTTAGAAGAATATATTACATATCAGACAGTTATGTTGCATATATGATTCATAATGCAGTTTCAACTTTCGAGTGAAAAAATGTTTTGTTAAAATAAGCTTAGGTTAATGTGCAATGACATAATGGTAACTAGGAAAAAAACAAATCAGAGGCTTTCTGTGGTTAGAGAACACATACTGTTTTAGTGTGTGCACGCGTTTTCTCCTCTTTGACTCTTTCACACCCACACACACCTGTCACTAAGGCCCATTAGCACCCCTGTGAAGCTTCTGTTTTGCTTCTAGACTGAGGCACACTGGAGGCCCACATGAATGCAGGACTGGCATTGTCCTACTCTGTGTCCCGTCATACACCATAGTGGCCAGTTGAATGACGCTCAAAAGAAAATCCTGTTTGACCACTCACTCAAACAGCTGCCACCAGCCCTGCAGCAGTTAGATCACCACATTTGGTGGAATTAGAACAGGTTGAACATGAGTGGATTTCTAGAAAGCAGACACATACTCTGATGTTGATATACATTACCAATACTGTATTATATTGTCATAAGTGTTTTTGTAAGAGTTATAAGGGTTATAGCTGAACAAATATCTTACTCTGTGTGTGTGTGTGTGTGTGTGTGTGTGTGTGTGTGTGTGTGTGTGTGTGTGTGTGTGTGTGTGTGTGTGTGTGTGTGTGTGTGTGTGTGTGTGTGTGTGTGTGTGTGTGTGTTTGAGAGAGAGAGAGAAATAGAGATAGTTTTTCCATATGCATATTGGGAAGTCTCTGCATGGATGTTTATTTGGGTTTGCAGTTTTGTGTGCTTGAGATTTATGGTGTAGGTGTTTTGGGAGAGGAAAAAAACATCAATATGTTACAGAATTATAAAAAAAAAATTCAGCAGTGTTATCTTCGCTTTCCCACCTACATTACACCCCCATGAGCCTAGTATGGATTAAATCAGCAATAAATACCTCCATCCATGTCTCTGTAAAAGACATGAGATACATTACCATTGCAAAACAATGAGGAGTCTTGTAACTCTGTTTTACAGCAGTTTTATTTGTTCGATGCTTCTTTGTGTTTTATTATAGCTGTTTTTTCATGTTGTCATGTGAAGGTATACATTTGTGTATGTAAAAAAGGCTTGAGATTCAGCCGGAAGGACAAGGGATATTTATTAGTCACAGCACCTTAGGCAGTTTATTTTCAGATGCCCAGCAATTTATTAGAAATGGCTTTTATTGACATTGTAAATGTGCTTTACCGAGGCAATAGGTTGCCAAGCGAGAAAATACTATCAAAGCCATGTGTGGCAGGCCTCCCACAATGCAGGCCCATGTGTGTGTGCCAGTTTGCATTTGTGCCTATATCAAGAGTTTTTTCATTGGTTCTTATTTAATTACCCCTCTTGCGAATTAGCCACTGAATGGGAGACTAGCTATGGAATGTTAAGCATACTTGGTAGAGAATTATCTGCTTCGGCTTTTCCACCCTTTTGATCTTCCGGAAAAGTCATTAGTTTGCAAGTAATCTGCTCTATCTCCATCATTCTTCGTACGTTTTTACTCTTTTTTTAGCCATCCCTAGTGTGATGTCTTTATTTATGTAGTTTTGTCATAGAAAGCTTAAATTGCCCACTTATGTAAGGAAGAGGGTTGATTATCTGAAGGATTTGTTACAAGCCAAACATTCCAAAAGAAAAAAACTGAGGTCATGTCTTGTTAATGCAATGGCATGGACAAAGATTAAAAGCTTAGATGCTTGTGGTTCTTAGTGTCACGTTTCTAAGACAGACAAGGCGATGTTAACACTAGATGAAGAGCAACCATTAGATTGTAATTGGATGACCAATTCCTTATGCTGCATACAAAGGATACTCTTTAACTTTGCTGTGTCACTGCTGCTCTCTGTGCTATTACTGCTTGGCAATACATATAATTAAAGCCTTCAGTCAAGAGAAGGAAATGTACTGCCAAGTCCCAGGAATCGTCTTTATCAACCTTTTTCTCTTTAGATGTGACACTCCAATCTTTGTCATCTACTGCATATCTATTTAATTTAGATTGTCACAGACTGTCCACAAATAATGTTTTGGTAAAAAATAATATTAGGTTTAAAAACCAAAGCAGTTTTACTACTGCTGAAATGCTTTAGAAAGGAGGAAAAGCTGTGTCAATGCCAAGAGAAGCATTAGCGGACCCTGCACTCACTCTCCCTACCCCCAAATGGATATTAATAAACCCTGCTCTGTGTAGCATCTACTCTTCTACAGAACCCACTTCTTCCTCTCTAATCCCATCCTATCTTGCACTCCATCCCCTTTTGGTTTTCTGCCTCCAGTTCTTTTTACCTTATGTGTTAATAACTCTTGCTTGCAAAATACACACAAACACATTCACACACACATAATGGTAGTTGCAGTGTCAGACTTTCCATGGGGGCTGGTATGGTTATAAAGTAGACTGTGGGTTTAGTAAAATCCTCATTAGGACATAGTGTAGGTGTGAGCATCCCTGTGACTGTCTCAAAACAAAATGCTTACCTAAACAGGATACTCTGTGGTGCACATAGCTGCATTGACTAACCAAATAAGAAAGAAAAAGAAAAAGAGAGAAGCATTAACAAAAAGCAGAAAATCTTAATTTCAAAACAGACACCAGGCTCTGAGTGCTTTGTTATCAAGGGCCATAACTTTTTTGGTTTGAATAATTTAAGGAATTAAAGATTCAGTTTTAGACTTTAAAGTATTGTGCACTAATTAAGAAACACAATCCAGCATGCTTAATAACAATTACAGCAGATAAGTGGGAAGATTAGAGATTCTAGGAAAGCCTGTGCAATTACGCAAAAAACATCAACAACACATGCATTGGTAAAACTAGGACAAACCTTCCTTGAATAAAAGAGTAATCCATTTTTGCACTATTTACATCTTTTGGAAGGGATTTATGAACTCCTTTTCATTGAGTTGTCTGTTGTGTCTACCAAAATATTTCCAACACATTCTCTTTTTCGGTTTTATCGCTTTAAAATTTTCCTCCAAAAGGGGCAAAACAAGCTTTGTCCTTTTCTGCAATTGCTCATATGCTTCTACAATGTAACCAAATCAGGATCATATTATGGACATTTTTTTTTATTTTCTACTAAATAATGGCTTATGCAGAGTCTAGGCTTGCCTTACTGGAGACTACAAAATATATAAGCAATGGTTTTAAATATAAGCACAGTTCCAGAATGTTAGTGAAGCTCTGTGACTAATGATGGCTCTATCTGTTCAAGAGAGAAGTGCCAGATGTTTAGTTACTCGTCATGTGGTAGGGTTGACAGATTTCTGAAAGTAGTTGTGAGAAACACCTGTGCAGGCTCTGCGTTGAGTAAGGCATTGACATGACAAGCATTGACTCGGTAAAATAGGCATTCATTTAAATGCACTTGTTTGAGCACCTTCCTCTGTCTCCTTCTTGTTACCACTCACACATGCACTTGCACTTGAAGGGCTGCTCATTTGGCTAACAGACCTCATTACACGGGTGGATGGAGCATCGACCCCATAGTGACAGAATTAAAGAAATCTTGCTTCTCGTCGCTTTCCCCAAATGTGTGTGACATGATGTCTTGGAGTTATTTACCTGCTCCTCATACCATGACAGCCAATCTCATCCTTGAGCTCTAAGACTGTGTAAATAACAAAAATGTCTACTAGATCATTTAAGATAATTTTTAACATAGGATTTCTTTTAAAAGATAAATAACAGAAAAAGCTAGAACCCAGTATTTGAATACAAACTATCACCAATTACCAGTTTAGACTGAAAGCTTGTTGGCTAGATTTTTCTATTATTGTACCACTGTAAATGAAAAGATGTGGGAGGGTTAGCTGATATGGAGGAGGATTGAGGGTGAAACAATAAATACTTTTAAGCTTCAGTATGAAATGTGTAAGGTGTCCTGTGACAATAGGAAAAATAGGAAAAGCACTTTATGTTTTTCATAAAATATTGTTTCTTTGTTTACTTTTTTTTTCTTGTCCTGTTCAGCATCATGGCTAGTAGAATGAGTTTCTGGCTGCCATAGTTGTGCTTAACAGATTTTCTTTTCCAAGTGAGGCTTTATGGAGCCTCCCTTGTTTCCATACCTTGATCATTTATTGATTAATGAGGTGTTATATACATTATAAAGCTAAACGGGACTGAGGGGTGGGGGGGGCACAGAGTGAAAGGGAACATATACACATAACAATATTCAAACAAACAAACAATAACAAAAACAAACAAACAAAACAAAGGAACCAAAATACTAGCTGCTACTGGATCGCTCCTGAAGCATCCTTGGGAAACTGCGAAACGGCAATGAATCATACCTGGGGAGATATAATTAGCAAAAAGCAGAGCAAAGACAGCAATGTATATGGCACATAACATAAATAAATGAGGCAAACTTGGTGTTATTAATAAACAGATCGGCACAGTTAAAGTGTTGTGATCTCTATAGTGTGTGTTGCGCGTGAGCATGCAGAAATTGTGATGCAGGTATTACATGAATTATGCTCAGCCATGGGTACAGAGGGGCACTGCCACCCCCCGCCGAGAGCCCAGAGCGAGCAGAGGAAGCACAAGGTCCAGGACAATGGGGCCACGCAAGAGCACAGAGATCGGACAGCTCACCGCAGGGACACCACGCACCCGCCCAGAGCTGTTTACTTTATGCTCACCCTAGATCTCCTAAAAATACCTTTTTCTTTGTCATACGCTTATTGACGTTGAGAATTTATTTTTTATTTCAGAAGAATAAATTAATGATAAGTTATTGAGTTAAAATATGAGTTAACATTAATATTTATAAAACAGTTCATATGTTAAACATGTGGTTACATTTGAGACTGCATTTAATTTGATTTGGAGTTACATTGGACATCATTACCCATGATGTCCCAGAAGCAAAAAGGAAAACGTAACGTGATTACGTGAGACGTGGGTAGTGAGCATTGTTAACCTAGCCACACGGGCACACGCTGTATGTTTTCCTCTTTCTGTTTTTTTCCCACCATTTTTTACTAAAGTTTAACTAAATAAAAGTAACCGTCTCACTTCGTCATTATTAATCGGAAGTTAAATCTACAACAAGTGATGTATTGTTTTTTCTTTGTTTATTTCCTCTTCAGCTCATATTGTGTTAATTAGTCTCCCTTTCTTGCCCTGTCTGCCTCATTCAATCTCACAGCTGCACCCTGTTTCCAGTCAGCCTCCTGTCACTTGTCAAATAATCAATATTTTGATTATGATTGATATTTGGTTTGAGGTATGTGCATTGACTCAGTTTCTTAAACACACTGGTCTCAAAACTATAGTGAACAGTAAAATAACACATCCTAGATTTGAATTTTTGAATATTCCCATTGAAAAACGTATCAATGTAAAGTAAAATGAATATACCATACAGATCCGGCTTTGGATTCACACTTACACATTGAATTGGAAAATAATTTGACAGGCTGATTCACCGTCACTGAGTCAGGCACCAATCTTCCTGCACAGTATTATGCTGTAAGCACAGGCCCCATATGGGGATGTCGAGCCATCATACCAACCTAAAGGAGTCTGTTTTTGACACTTTAAGTAGAAACATTGGTGGCCTGCTGGAGGTCATTTAGGGCCAACCGTGGACCTCCTGTTCCTCCTTGTATAAAGAATGAGGTAGCGGTCCTGCTGATGGGTTGTAGTCCTCCTACAACCCCCTCCAGGTATCCTGTAGTACCGGCCTGTCTCCTGGTACCTATTCCATTCTATGGTCATAGTGTTAAGAGAAAATAAATCGTATTGCCACTGCTCACATTGCTATTCCATCTTGGATTAGCTGCACTACTTGAGCAACTCCAGTGGACATGTAAAACATGCTTCATGATACCTCCAAGTGTGACAGCACTGATAAAATTAAAAAGTGACTAAAAGTTCAACCAGAAAGAATAGGAATAGCTAAATTATCTGCGGTCACCACCTGCAAAAAATAGGTTATCTTGCTAATCCACTTCTTTTCTTAGGTGTTCCATTTATTTTTTTAAGAACTGTGTTTCTCTGGATCTGACTTTGGAATGTAGTCATATGACATGAAAACAAAGTAGTCACTTGAGAGACTCCACCTACCTGTAAGTTGGATGTTGGAAATTTACAGAGCCTATGGGAAGTGCATCAACCTTCAGTTCTCAAAGATGTATTTTTTTTTTTTTTTGCCTACATCCTCTCTTTTCAGGTAACCAACTGTTGCCTGAGCTCCTTAACATCCACCTCCTCTGACATCAGTGAAGTTGTTTCTCTGGTTATTTCTCAGAGTTCCAAATTTGTGAAGCTGCTTTTTTCTTTGCACATGTGCCCTTTTTTTCCACAGATCTGCAATGGATACCTATGTTTTGTACCATTTTACTATGAATTGGTTATTAAGTTGATTCATAATTAAAATAAATGAAAGATTGAATGTAACAATATTTTAATACTTACATTATTTTTGTTGTAATTGCCAATTAAGAGGCTTGTGTTATAATAAAATTCCAAGGAAATAAAATGAAGTTTAACCTTTTAAATTAAGAAAATGTTGAAACTTCAATTAGTATGATTATAAGACCACAAAGCGCTTCTATTGGAGAAGAATGTCCAGACATTTTTTAAAATCAATTGGGCCCTTCCTCAAAACCTAGCTGTTCCTCTTACAAACTCCTTATCCCACATCATTTTTAGTTTAGCACCTGTATTGGATCATGAACTTCCTGACAGACCGGTCCCAGAGGGGGAGAGTAGGACACCACCTGTCCTCTCCAGTGAGGACCAGCAAGGGCTCTCCACAGGGCTGTGTGGTGAGCCCCTTGCTCTACACCCTCTACACCCACGACTGCACCCCCACCCACCCGAGCAACACCATCATCAAGTTTGCAGATGACACCACGGTGGTGGGGCTAATTTCAGGAGGGGATGTGACAGCATACAGGGTGGAGGTGGAGCATCTGTCTGCATGCTGCATGAACAATAACCTGACCCTGAACACCTCCAAGTCAAAGGAGCTCATTGTCGACTTTCGGAGGTGTTAACAGGACACACAGCCCATCGCCATCAATAGGGACAGGGTGGAAATGGTGCCGGTTTCCACGTTCCTGGGCACTTACATCAACAAGGATCTGACGTGGACTACTAACTCTACAACGATCCTGAAGAAGGTGCAGCAGAGACTGTACTTCCTGAGGATTCTTAGGAAAAACAACCTGAGACCAGAGCTGCTGCTGTCCTGCTACCGCTGCTCTGTGGAGTCGTTGCTGAGCTGTGGCATCTCGCTCTGTTTCTCCAGCTGCACTGCAGCAGAGGGGAAGCAGCTCCAACGGATCATCAACACCGCCCAGAGACTGACCGGCTGCCCTCTCCCCTCTCTGGAGGAGATTTACTCCACCCTCTGCCTCAGGAGAGCCTGCAGCATCAGGGACTCCTCACACCCCGGTCACCATCTTCTTTAACTGCTCCCCTCTGGGAGGCGTTTCAGGGCAATAAGGACAAAAAAAACCAGACTGAACAACAGGTTTTTTCCAAGAGCTGTTGTTGCCCTGAACGCCTCACGTTTACTGTAACAACTATTACCATCAACAAGCAATTAGCAGCCAATGACATAAACAGTAAATACATTCTGTGCAATTTCCTCAATACTCAGTGCAATATGCTACCCCATGTGCAATACTGGAACAACCTGTTAATATTCTTATTATATATATATATATATATATATATATATATATATATATATATATATATATATATATATATATATATATATATATATATATATATATATATATATTATTTTCTCCACCTGAACAGTCATTTTTTATAACTTTTCATAACTTTACAATTTTTATATTTATTTTCTTAATTTGTAATACTTGTCTGCACTGTTTTGTTTTGTTTTGGAAATTTCGTTGCCCCATGTGGAGCAATGACAAATAAAGAATTCTGATTTTCATTCTGACACAAAATACTAGTGCAAGCAAATGTCTTACATAACAGCAGTCAAAAATCACAAAACCCTAAAATTGGATATAGATACCCGTTTCAATATTTAAATCTCAAAAGGTCCGTTTTGTTAGTTCTAAATATATCTAGCAATCATCTTCCTGAAATGTTTAATTTTGTTTGTTCTAATTGTAAAGTACTTAGTTGTTAAATGTGTCAATAAGTTGATTATCTTACTATGCAACTTGTGACAAAATCCACAAAAGTTTTAATTAAGAGGACATCAACCAGTTCAAATTTCCTCCATGACTGGTGTCTGGTCATTATGGCAGCATTTTAAAGGTAGTTGTTATTGATAAAATTTTGTCAGACAGTAAAGCATACACTGTTTATTGCAGAGCACAAATGCATAAACAAAGAAATACTGCAGGCAGATAGTATTATACATCCTAGGAGATTTTTGTAACAGCTTGAAGTTATGTTTCAATTCTGAGAGTTCACAGCTGCAGGCCAGTACAGAAACAAATAATCACACAGTAAATCTTGGTGAAACAGCCTTGTGTTTGTATGTGTTTGTGTACATTTCTATACAGGCATCACAACTGTACATGTGACCGTCCAATACCTTGGGGGAGGAATACATTGTGTTAGCCTAATGACTAACAGTACCTCCCTTCAGTAATCCTCTCAGCTTGATTGAGAAATCTTCAAGACTTTCAGGGTCACTTCTGGTCACTGGCATTCCTCATCTCTTCCTCCTCCGTTACTTCTTTCATCTACTTCTTTTTATCTATCGCCTCCCTAAACCACCCACCCTGAAGCTCCAAGATCTACTAAAGATGTCATATAATGTTTTCACATTGATCAAATGAGACACTGTGACCATTCCATCACAGGCCACATGCAAAATTGGAGCAAGAGAAAATGCTTGTGAGTGTGTAAAAGGATGAGAGGCATGCGTGCACTCGTGTGTACATCAGCACATGAAAAGGCAAAGGTTCAGAAGGGTGTTATTTGTTTGTATGTAATGTTATGACTTCAAGACATTTTCTGAAAGAGCACACTGAAAAATTGAAGTTGGAAGAAAGCCTGAGCTGGGAAAAATAAGGAATGCAAATCAGGCATAGTAAAACCTGATTGTCCCACAGTATGAATGTCATTACAAATGGGTTTTACACTCTCTCCCTAGGGGTTGATCTATCCAGAGAACAAATCTAATATAAATAATGGCACATACACCTGATCCACCAATTTTCCTAACACCTTTTAATGTACATCTCCTACATAAATCTACAATGAATGTGTTCAATGGAATATTCATACTAATGAAAACAATGTCACAGCATTACCTTTCTATGCTTTTGATGTCAAAAATTGTTCATTGCTAGTATATTGCAAATATGCAGCATTAATGTACAATTGTAACCACAATTGTCCATCAGTAAGATCCTCTGCAATGCATTGCAGGTGCTCAGCTTGCAACAACAAAGATAATCTCCACAGTTTCTTAAAGGGGGAAAGACCAGTTGCAGCAGATATGTGTGAGTTTTGTGCGTACTCATCCCAGGGAAGGTGCTGGTTTTGGAGCAGACAGCTTAGAGGGAACGTACGTTGTATTATGAGGGGGTTAGCGAGGATCAGGTTTGTCTTTGAGTGCGTTGTTTACAATCCCGTCGATCTCCCAGGCTACCGAGCGAATCACAAAGTCTGGTGGGATGATGATTGAGGGTTCCTGGGGAGTGTCATCAGAGGAGAATTGTTGTGAGACGGAGTGAGGGTTGATATTCTTGGAACCGGGTCTGAAAAAGATGGAGATGTTAAATTGGGAATAGAAAAGGGACCAGGGAGACCGTCGGGGATTAAGACATTTGGGTGTTTGGATGTAGGCAAGGATCTTATGGTCTTTGCAGACCAACATTCAATGGTTAACACCCTATAACCAGTGGAGCCATTCTGTTCCTCCTCCAAAGACCTCTGGGTGAGCACAGCCCGACCCCCGTGTCTGAGGCATCCACCTCCAAAACAATCTGCTTCAGCGGGTCGGAATGTACTAATACTGGAGCCTGGGAAAACATTCTCTTGAGTTCTGCGAATCCTGTGTTTGCTTCTGGTGTCTAAACAAAGAGTTTCTTGGTAGATGTGAGAGCAGTTAGTGGAGTGGCAGTTTGACTGTAATTTCTGATGAAGCGACGGTAGAAGTTGGCGAACCGCATGAAATGCTGCAGCTGTTTCCTGGACTCCGGGGTAGGCCAATCATGAATGGCTTGGATTTTAGTGGGGTCTGCTTGAATCTGCCTGCCCTCGAATATGAAACTGAGAAAGGATATGGAAGATTTATGGAATTCACACTTTTAAGCCTTGACATATAGACGGTTATGAAGGAGACGTTGAAGTACTTGGCGGAAAAAAATGAGTATATCCTCTTGGTAAACATAAACAAAGATATTCAGAAAATCCCGGAGTACACCGTTGATTAAAGCTTGAAAAACTAGTGGTGCGTTACATAATCCGAAGGGCATGACTAGATGTTCAAAGTGACTGAGAGGGGTTTTCGATGCTGTCTTCCACTCGTCTCCCTTGCATATTATAACTATGTGGTAACCATTATGGTGTTCAAGTTGAGAAAATGGTGGCTTTTTGTAGAGGTTCAAATGTGGCGGAAATGAGAAGGAGTGGGTGCCTGTTCTTTATGGTAATGTTGTTTAATCCTCTGTAGTCTATGCAGGGCCGGAGCAAAAAATCCTTCTTCAAGACAAAGAAGAAGCCTGCCCCCAAAAATGATAAAGAGGATCCTATGATGCCAACAGCTAGAGACTTGTTTATGTAGTCCTCCATCGACTCCATTTCTTTTTGAGAAATGTTATAAAAGCGACTAAAAGGCAGAGGGCCTCCAGGTAGCAGGTTTATTGAGCAGTCATAGGGACGATGGGGTGGCAATGAATAGGCCTTATCTTTACTAATACCTGCTTGTTGTGGTAATCGTAAGGAACGGAACTGAGGTCCAGGGAGTCGACGAACACATCTTCGGGCGTCGGGCTCGGAGGAACGGCAATGCAATTGTTTTTCCAGTTTATGGTAGGATTATAAATTTTAAGCCAGTTGTATGCAAGGATGATGTGGAGTTGTGATGATGACAATACTAAGAATGATTTTGTCTCTTTATGATTACGATCAATGACTAGTTCCAGGGGGCTGGTGACGTTGGTTATTTCGTGCAGGGGTCGACCATTGAGAGCTAAAGCGCGGAGGGGAACATCTAGGAATGAAGTTGGAATCTTGAACTGATCAACCAGTGTCTGAGCTATTAGTGATTGTTCACAACTGGAGTCTATGAGAACTGAAAGGGGAATGGAATCCATGTTATTAAACAATGTGTCTGAAAGAAGGGGATGAGGTTCCTGGAGGGATGTAATTTGGCCCGTCTGTTCAATCGTGTTCCCAGATGGACCTGCTCAGGGATGTAGTGCAAATGGTTGCCACAATAAAAACACTCACAGGACTGCATTCTCCTCTGCAGTTTGTCCGGAATAAACTCCCGCCTGGAGCAGCTTGGTGCCCACGCATGGACAACGTAGGAAGTAAAAGGAACAAAATCAAGCAGAACGCCCAGCAGCCCTGACAAACAATGGGTAGACTGATGATTACTTTCTGCTAAAACAAAGAGGTTGAATGACATATTTCAGTTAACTGGAGGCAAACCTGTAGATATGTTTTAAGGCTACGCCTTAAACAGTAAATTCTTCTTTGACATTAAGGAAAAAGATGGGTCATCAATGAAAACAATTTCCCGATGCTTGAAGCTGCCGTTTTCAATATACAAGTACACAAATACTATCATACTATACTTTATACTGCTTTGTACCAGAGATTAACACGTTTTAGTTATAAATACAGGAATCTGAACGAACAACGTTGGGTATCTTGTGAATATGCTTGTCACTATGCACAGTAAAGCGTGTCCTGTATCTGCATGGACTGAAAGGCCACTCAGCAAGTAAGAAACCTTTACACACAAAGAAACATAAAAAAGCCAGACTGAGGTTTGCAAATCCACACAGGGAAAAGACCAGTGAACAGTCTTTCAAACTGAAAATGACCCTAAGCATAATGCAAAAGTGGTTGGAAAGTGGCTTAAGGACAACAAAGTCAATGTTTTGGCTCACCCACCACAAATCCCAGCTCTCAATTGTTTGGAGAAGTTCTGGGTTGATCTGAAAAAGCATTTGAGTGAGACAGCCAACAATCAAATTCTATTGTAAAATTGTGCTGCTTTGGGTTGGCTCCATGATGGTGTACCTCTGTAACTGACAATTTGAATTTTTCTTTTTTAACACTTTAATGCCTCTATTGTTGACTCAACAATTATATAATTTGGATGACTAGTCTTTCTTGCTTTGAACATCGTGCAGCTGAAATGATTTTTGTTGATTTACTTTGGATATTTGTTATGATTTGTACCTATAGCAACAAAGTGGTCTATAACTGAGAGCAGCTGATTACCATTGCAAAGTAAAAAAAAAACATATCATCTGATCCCACTAATCTCAGTTGAGTAGAAAGGGAAATGTTGTGGATGCAGAAGAGAAGCATATAGAGTGACAGAGGAAATTCAAACCATTTATTTCATCCATTACTAGGCAATGTAATATATTTAGCTAACAAGTTGGATAAACTACAACTCAGTCATAGTGTCGGGAAGGCAGTAACATGTGTTTTACTGGATTTTTAAGACATGTCTACAGGATCATATCCCAGACTCCATTGTTTCTCAGTCTGGTTTTGTGACTATATGAACAGACACAGATTTCAAGTGCAACAGGAATAAGCAGTGTTTTTCAACAACAGATGGTATCATCCAGTTGGAAATACAGAACTAGAATTAGGCTGCAGGTTGAGATGGTGTCAATCCAACAATCCTGTGGCCTGTCCAGAAATTGCTCTTTGTTATTCTGCTGCTCCCCTTCATCCTTAGCCTGACCCAAGAGAAGTGTTGTGGATTTAAACAGTACATTTAAGAGAATTCAGCCTGGTTTACTCTGTGAAGGCCTACAGTTATATCTTTTGGAGTTTCGAACAATTTCCTGGATTGATGATTACCTGAAGAGCAGACCACAGTTTATTACACTGAGGGATTGTGTTTTACTATGTGGTCAGCAAGAACGGAGTATCGCAGAGGAATGTATTCCCACCATATTTTTTCATTCTTTACTCTCTAAACTTATATCACAAGTGAGAGTCCTGTTGTTTGCAGAAATTGTCAGATGACTCTGCAGTCAAAAACAAGGTCAGGTCAAGCTCTATATCCATCATGGGATACAAAGTGGAGGTGGGGGATTAGTATGAATATTTTGGTCTTCACATGAACAAAACACTGAACTACATACACAGCAGTGAAGCCATCTATAAAAAGGGATTGGCTGACTGTATTTCTTAAGGAATCTTAGGTCCTTCAACATTTGCAGCAAAACGCAATAGATCTCTTAAACGTTTGTTTTGGAGAATGTAATCTTCCTACCATCATCTGTTGGGCAGCAGCATCAAAGCTAGGAATTTAAAAAGGCTAAATAATCTGATAAAAAAGGATGGTCCTTTCAATGGGATGACTGTGAAATTACTGGAGATGATGAAAATTAAGAACATCCGTGATTATCCCCTTCATGAGACTGTTATACAACAATAGGGTTTTCAGTCACAGCCTTAATAGCTTTGTAGTAATACAGACATCTAAAGAAGATTGTTCTTGCCTGCATCCAGCAGCATCTACAATAACTCACCTAACTTAAATAACATTAGTTAAAACATTTATTTTCTCCTTTTTAGATTCTAAAATATTTTTGAACAGAAATTTAATATAAATCTGACCAGTTATGTCCTATGAAATTGGCTAAAATACCAGCAAAGTCTTACAATCAAACCTAAAATGTTTGACTCAAGGCATACCGTGAGTGGCAGTGCTACCGTATGCTGCTGTTACTAAAACAATCTGCATTCATTCTGCTAATGGAAATCATTTTCGTAGTTATAACTTACGTAAAACATGATCAGTTTGGACCGATTTAACTTTAAATAAAAAAAATTTTAGTACAAGACTACAGTAACTTAAAGAGCTAATTATATTCTATTCACTTATTTTGATAACTACATTGTATTCACTAATTTTGTTATGCATTTGAGTTTTCACTAGTTAAACCACCAGTTTTCTATTTTTTTTTCTTTTCATTAACAAGCACCTGCAGGATCCATGCGGCGTCAATTTTCCCTCCAACAGTGAAAACATGATATTTTATTGCAAGCTGAGGATTACAGCTGTATGATTTTACATATGCAGCATTGTCTCCAACACACACATAGCCACTCAACACAGGCCTTGAGCAGATGGGTAAAGTATGGAAGATGGGGCCAGAGGAATGATGCATGACAGGGACAGCTGTGCTAAGCTCATTTCATTCAAAATATACACCCTCAATCAGGGGCAAAGTGTCAAAATGAAACACAAACACAACGGCTGTCTTTTGTGCAGTCTTCAAAATTTTATTTGAAGCAAATATTTCTTAATCAAATTAAATGAGAAAGTACAATAAAAGGTGGTCCAGGCAGATCTATGTATTACACATTTTTAACAACTCGTAGAATTTTATTTTATTTTTATTCAGTCAATTATAGAATACTTACATTTTAACATCATTTTATGTCTTGCTTGCATTTTACACACAAGGTTGTGCTTCAAAAACAGCCATCGATTAGTTTCTTTTGTTTACCAAGTTTGGATTTCTGTCATAAACTTCGAAGTTGTCGCTGTTTTGATGTGGAGCCAAGCAGAGGTGGAAACAGGATGATGAAGATAAAAGTTTTATTGTAGGCTGATGTGATACAAACACGTACTAGCAGAAGTCTGGTGGAACACCGTAAAGATGGCTGATCAGTAGAGAGTCTCCCCAGACAACCAGAGAAATTATTGAATTACTTCCGCTCAGCTGAGTTATATTACCTTGCGAAAACCAGTTAGAGGGGGTATAACGACAACGAAGCCCCTACGACAATATAATTAGAAGAGGGAGGATATAGGGTTAATTTATTTAAGTTTTTCTATAGTTATGCTGCTATAGGCTTAGACTGCTGGAGGACAATCTGACCACTTCTCTCTCTGCTACTTTCTTCCTTTGTCCAATCTACTTAGTTACCGTTATTTCAACCTTGTTAACCTTTTGTTTTCTCTTAGTGTTCTTCTCTCCATAGTAACCAAATCTGGGCTGGTGTTCTGTTAGCTGAGACAGCTTCTTGGATGAGAACATGGGCTGAGATGCTTCCAGTGACGTTCTACAACTGCTGCTATAAACTCTTTTATTTCAGTATCCTGTGCATCTAATTTAGTTTTCTGTCTTTTCAAACCCCCAGTCGGTCGTGGCAGATGGCTGCTTGTACTGAGCCTGGTTCTGCTGGAAGTTTCTTCCTGTTAAAGGGGAGTTTTTCCTCTCCACTGTCGCTACATGCATGCTCAGGATGAGGGATTGCTGTAAAGTCAACGAAAACACAACCCATTGTTTCTGCCTGCTGATTCCAGAGGAGTGCATGCTGCAAGTCAATGACTCGATGCAATCTGCTGGGGTTCCTTAGATTGGAAACTTGGAAACAAATTGATTTGTTAGATTGTATCTTTGATTTTAATTGATTTTCTGTGAAGTGCCTTGAGACGACACCTGTTGTAAATTGGCGCATTTTTAAATAAACTGATTCTTGATTGTTGATTCTTGATGCAAATTGTCACAAACAGGTACAGCTAACTAACCGTAACCTCAAGCTAATTGGACGGAATGGCTAGCCTGGAAATTTTATTAGAAGAACTTAGAGGGTTCCGCAAGGAATCTAAGTAACAACTCAGTGGATTAGACAGAAGACAGACATAGCTGGAGTTCACATGGCATCCGCGAAACAAAAGTTGTCATTGTTCGCAGATGATTTATTGTTAACCATAACAAATCCAGCCCAAACTCTACCTGTACTTATGAGGGTGATCGAGGAATATGGTTCGCTCTCGGGTTACAAGATAAACATTACCAAGACTCAGGTTTTAACAATAAACTATAAACCACAGAACAATATTAGAAGCCTGTAGTATTGGAACTGGGAAGCTGAAACCATAAAATACTTAGCGGTCACATTGCCCAAGGATTTTTCGAGGATTTTCCAACTCAATTATGGGCCCCTAATTTCAAATTTGAAATCGGACATCCGGAGATGGAACCTGATCCCTTTCTCAAATATATACTCTAGTGTGGAGTCAGTGAGAATGAACATTCTCCCGCGCTTCCTATATTTATTTCAATGTTTACCTATCCTGATATCAAAAAAACCTTTCATAGGGGGGGAAAGATTATTATCTCAATGTATTTGGCAAGGAAAAAAGGCGAGGGTGAGGTATAGAACGCTGCAGTTAAAGAAAGGGAAAGGTGGACTGGGTCTTCCGAATCTACAGGAGTACTACTTTGCAGCTCAGCTAAGATCGGTGTTCTGTCTATCTTCTCCATCTTACGATGCAGGGTGGAAAGATTTGGAAGGAACAACAGTGGAAGGAATACCTTTAATATCAATATTAATGGACAAAGACTTACAAGAGGGGCTGAGTATACCTCATGGGTCAGTGTTACACACAATGCTGGACTCTTGGAGAAAGGTAATTAAAATTTGTAAACTGGGTAACCAGATAAAAATACTTAGATGGTGTGCCTTCGACTCAGCTTTCAAACCAAACAAGATTGATTGGAGATTTACAGGATGGATCCAAAAAGGACTAACCACTTATTACGCATTTACCCAGAAGTGAATTTTTCAGAGTTTTGAGGATCTTCAGAGATCCAAAGGGTTGGAAAGGGATGACTTCTTTAGATATCTACAGGTTAGGGCCTATTTCAATCAAAATATATGTGACAATTCGGAAACAGCCAAATTAAGTCTTTTTAATGATTTTCTGTCCTTGTTGAAGTCTGGTTCATGCAAGAAACTTGTTTCCATACTATACAATGGTATTTTATTGTGTAAACAAGGTGATACAGACTACATAAGAAACAAGTGGGTAAAGGAAGGAAATGTATCTGTGTCAACTGAAGTCTGGGAACAGATTAACAAATTACACTGGATGACCTCGAGCTCCAATACATGGAGGCTGTTCTGTTGGAAAAACACTGTTCGATATTTTGTAACTCCAGCTCAGAAGAAACATCGGGGCAGCGGAGACACATGTTTGAGACTCTGTGGAACAAATGGGGCAAACCATCATCACATCTTCTGGGGTTATCCGGTGATTAAAGTTTTTTGGGAACAAATATGTACCCACCTAAATAACATCTTTACAGAAAGAATCCCAAGTAAATGTGAATCCCTATTCTTCGGAAACATTTCATTTATTAACTGGACTTTGGATGACAAAAAACTGCTGTTAGTGCTACTGGCAACAAGCAAAAAGACAATCACGAGAAAATGGTTAAAACCTGAAGCACCTACAGTGGATCACTGGGTCAATATTGTACAGGACATTTACATTCTGGAGATGTTATCTTTTACAGTTCAAGGTCGAAGGGAATCATTCTTCAGGATCTGGTCTAAATGAACAAACTATATAAAATCTGTAATTCCTGTGGACTAAATATGACTATCACATGCAATTACGGTTGTGCTGTATATGGTACCCTGGTTCAGTCTTATGGCAAATTCATGCTCTCGATTTGTTTTTTTCCCCTAACATAAGGAAAATAAGACCAAACTCACCCCTACCCCCCACTCACTCTTCTGTTATGTATGTTTGGTTACTATATAAAAACCCTGGATTGGCTTATGTAATTTTTTCTCACACTCCCAATGTGGTGGAGGCTGGATTGTACAAATTATTTGTAGCTTGCATTTCCAAATAAAAAAATATAAATAAAAAAATAAAAAATAAATAAATAAAAAACACGTACTAGCAGAACACGGCAGAAACTGAACGGAACAAAAATACATGGAATACTTAACGATGAGGACGAAGGAACTAGAGGAGCTAAGGATCACTGGAGAACGCAGGAAGACGAGGACGAGGACGAGAACTGTGACAAAGTTGACGAAGAGCGAGATGACCATAGAGATGACATACTAGGATCTGACGGTGAGTGACTGACTGAACCGTATATATATATATATATATATATATATATATATATACACAGGGAGGATGAGTTGTAAAGCAGAGGGAAAACTAGATTAATCTGATGCAGTTGTTAAAGGTAACAAGGAGGGAAGGAGAAGACCAAAGAAATCAAAATACTAATAATGATAATAATAATAATAATAAATAGCAGAACTGATAAACCAAAGAAGGAAAACATATGCTGAAACTAATAACACTAAAAATAATAAAGAGAACGATAACTAATTAAAACAAGAAATGCCAAAATCAACAACAAAAACAGAGCCTGATAATGACATTTCTTTTTGTAATACAAAAAAATATCAACACATTATAAGTCCATATTAATGGATAATGTTAGCAATATTTTTGAAATTACACTAGAATAAAAATAATTTTCACAACTGTTTAGTTTTAAAACAAAATTGCATCACATTTAAATTACTTAGTTAAATTATTTTACATAAAACTCCAAGAAATAATTATAATTAATTAATAGTCAAAACAATACTGCTTAGTATTTACAAGACTCTGGGCAAAAATAAAACATTCCACTTTATGTCAAACCAATCATTATTGAAATACATGCAAGTAATGAACTGCACACTACGTTTCATTAATGAAATACTAACATTTTTTTTATTTCTCTTGTTTAATTTAGATCAGCTACCATCAAGATGATATAACTTAAAATGTAAAAATGGATGGTTTTTCTGCTGTTTCTTTTGATGTAATGGTGTAATGTACTTGGTTGAAAACATAACAGCTGACTAATTAAAAGAAAAAATCAAAATTGAAAAAAAGGTATTAAATTATTACTAAATGGTTTTATTAATTTTAGGCAGTCTTAGCAAACATTTGCTACTGTGATTAATTCAAACTCTGACTGAGGGGTATTTCTCTGCTTTCTTAATATTTCATACAGATGGAAAACCGGGATTTTCAATGACCTAAGAGATTACTGAACTATGAGTGAGTATAGTGGGTTTTGTATGTCAAGATTATTTATGTTGTTGCTTTTCAGTTGATTAGGCGCACTATATCTGTTTTGTGGTCGCTATTGAGCAGCAAAATATTGAGATAAAAAAATAATAATTTCAAAAAGTTTTTTTTTCTCAGAAATTTTCTGTTACTAACGGTTCCAACAATCTTAATTATCACCCGGGTGCAAATGTCAGAACTGAGAGAAGTGCATTAAAAACTCCAAACGTCTACCCGTGTTTTATAGCTAAATCAGACGTAAAATATGTATGGTCACCTAAGAGTGTTGTGCACAACAGTTGTCCTAACAGTTTCACAGAGATCATGTAAGGTAGGGTAGGCAAATGTAGACAAGATAATGAATTCTGATAAACTACCTGCAGAAGAAGAACAAATGAAGAAATTAAATCAAGTATATCAAGAATTTATTATTTTCAGGGTCATTGACACTATAATTAATATGGTCTACTTACCATGCATTTGAACAAGAATGTGTGAGCTTTTCAGAGTCACTGTGTCCAGTTTATTTCACCCAAGACAACTTTTCAGTCTATTTTAAAGTAGCTTGATCTATTGACACATAGACTTGTTAGAAATGTGTATCAAAAACTACCTTTGATTACCAAGTGTGATTATTTATTGAAAAATAATAATTTATTTTTGGTTATATGAATTTTCTTCAGAGGCTGGAAGGGCTTATGTTGACGTAGTAAGGAAAACAAATGGCAGTGTTGAATATGTTAAAAAAGCCTAAAATGCTCTATTAGGCAGGATGACTTTTCCCTGAGGTATCTGTAGCATAACAACTGAACCACATTCATTATATGCTCAACCACCAAGTTGAAGCTAAGAGTCAATTGGGTGCAAAAAAGTTGTATTGTGTTCAAATTGTTCCCAAAAGAATAAGGTAGAGTTCACAAACAACCTGCAGTTGGATGATTACTGTGTCTTTGTGTTGTAGTTGAAAGCAAGTCGAGACAATTTTCAGGAAACAGCATTCCACAATACACAGTATATAACCTGTCAGGATCAAAAGTATGTAAGAAAGAAACCACCCCACCCCCTACCAAAAGGTTAAAAGGAAACCCACAGGTACATGGTTAAATGACAATAGAGTTTATCTCATTTTATTTTACAATAGAAACCTATATTATGAATTATCCAATCACTTCTTTGAACAGTGGACACATTGTTCAGACCCAGCTGTAATTAAGCTTTCTGTGTCATGTTCTTATTTGAAAGCGTTTCATATGGGGGGCCTCCAAAATGTTGGAGATGTGTTTCTTTTGTGTGACTAGAGTGGCGTCATTAATAAGGCCTACTCAAACTAAAAAACATACAAAAGGTTGAAGAATTATATTTAGACATGTTTTTATGGCAAACCTATAGGTTTTATTTTAAAGTTAGGTCAGGTAAAAAAAATAAAAAAATAATATGTTTTTTGAATTCATAAAGTGAAGTACAGAACAACTATCCTGTATAGGTATGTTTTTTAAAAATTATAACAGAAGGTTTTTACGCATTTTTGGACGGCATCTCATGTTTGATAGCTAATGTCAGCCAATCAAGGGGGATTGTGGTCATTTTCCTCTATCTACGGTACTCACATTCAATAGTTTTGATAAATAATAAAAAGTTCACCAGTTTTAGCACCTCAATTCAGTCGGTAAAACAGATTATATAGATTAATTACAGACTGATGTTTTTAAACCTAAATAACCAGTAATTATGGCAATTTTCCATGTGATATTAGAACAATATAGAGAGGCATCTATTTGATTTTTTGATTTATAATTTAATGCATAAATTCATAAATTAATAAAGTGTTGTATCAGTACTGGCCCTTTCTCCCACAAGACAGGGCCAGCGGGAGAGCAAGAAATACTTTTGAGGGATGACAGTATATACCTTCTAGTGAACTGTAGTGGTGGCACCCCTAATTTATACCCAAATAATGTAAATTTTTTGGACATTAAATCTTCAAAGGGGATGTCAGTTGGTTGTATCTTGGATGAGACAATAGTTGGCAAGGTGGAAAACCATTGGGAGATGTGAAAAGACTACTTTTCTTTTCATAAAAAGTCAAAGAACAAATCCAAAATGCAGTAAGAGCCAATCCTTAACAAACAAGTATGCAGAAAGTAGTTATATTATCAATTTAAAATAGTCATGGTCCAAATAGTCCACAAATAAAAAGTTCTCAACAATTTTCAGACAGCCAAAAACCCTCTGCAACATTTTTGTAGGATTTTAAGCCTCAATCAAAGCAAAATATAACGACATAGACTGACTAAAGTATTTTTCCTTTAAGTGTAGGGAAATGCATTAAATTGTAAATATGAATTAAATCATGATTGATTACATTGTCAAACAGTAAACTGTCTTATGCATCACCACTGTGACTGTGTTGCTAATTCATATAAAGAAGACTCTTGTAGCTGTCTAGTTTTTACAATAACACTAATGTTCTTGACTTTTTGCTGGCAAAATAATTAATTCTACACGCAGCTGTTTATGTTGTCATTTTCTTTTTCTGCCTCTGCAGCTCATATTGCTTCTTCTTCACAAGCAACTCTACTTTTGTCTCAACTTCATCTCAAGGTCTACAGTTTGGTAGTACCGATGAGTTATGCTCTACTATTCTGGAATGCACTGGGTTGATAGTTTACAGCTCTGCATAAAGTCAATTAAGTATTTAAAATATTGCATATTAAAACAAAGGAAGCACATAAAAATAAAATTACAGCATATTTAAAGTTCCACCTAATATTCATTATTGGTTTGTACACCATTCAAAATGAACGACAATATTTTTTAAGGCCTACTTACTTACAAGATTACCATACCTTTTGGAAAAGCCTAGATGATGAGCTATTGGCCTTTTAAACTTCCATACTATAACATTGGCAATATATAAAGGCATACTATAAGAAGTAAATCAGGAAAAAAAAATCTAAAGACATCAGCCAACGTAGCTAGACCAGTCTAGCTCGCCTTTGTATATAATTTCATGAAAGTATAGACACCATACAGCTGTCCAACCTTTAACATAGGGTTATGGCTTTTGTCCCCATGAACCTATTGTTATCTATGGTCTAACCTATTTTAAAAAGCATTAGCATTAAAAATGAAAACATTAGGCAAAACTTGGGTGCAAAAAAGAAATGGAACAAAGTTACTTAGGGATATATATATATATATATATATATATATATATATATATATATATATATATATATATATATATATACCAAATGTTTAGTAAACTTGTGAAATTAATGAAAGTTACCCTCCATTATTCGAAAATTCAAAAAGCAATTAGAATTTTTATAATAACATATGAACTAAAGCACAGAAAGTGTAGTTTGATTTGTTAAGAACTGTTCTGTTTAGCTTTGAAGGGGCTAACCCTGTTATCTACATGCAAGAAGGTCCAGGGTTCATATGTATGCATGCATTTTTCTTTAATGATTCTATGGTAAATGGTGTAAATAACTGATCTCTCCAGTTAATTGATGACTCTCTAGTTTGAATGTATGTAGGTATGTATGATTTTGTGTTGTGAGTTCATGTGTTGCCCTGTGATGGACTGCTAATTTGTACATTGTGTTCCCTGTCTTGATCAAAAACAAATTGGTCTGGTCCAAAATTACGCAAGAAATATACAACATTTTGGGTTAGCGGGGAAGGGTTTCCACTGTATCGTTTGAAAATGTATAAACGTAAAATGCTTTCATTTTTAACAAAATTTAATGGCACCAGTTAGACATTAAGGAAATATATATCTCAAATATATTGTCATTGCAATATCAGTGTCTGTAATATACATATTGCCTAAGACTGGTCGAAGCGCAAAAATGTGTTTGCTGATCTATTTTAAGAGTTCTGAAGTTGTATCCTTATGTTACTTTGCCTTATAGTCGTTGTCTTATGCTACCTGCTCCCTGTTTCATTCCTGCTGTTGCCCCTTCTTCTCTTTGTTGTTGCAAGTTTTATTAGTATTTCTTCAATACATTTTCTTTCATCTTTTTCCTGCCTTTGGGTGTCCTTTATTTTGGTCCCTCACAACTACACATTTGAACAATGATATTGACAAAAATGCAAAGGATCATGCTAAGTAGGTAGCACACATAAGGAAGAGTGGAAAGAAAAGGAATATATCACACCATATGCCTAATAAGTATCACCAACTATACTTGTCACTTGCGTCTCAGTATTTGGGTCCGCCAACACACACCTCGTGGGAGTCAGTAAATGTATGATAAACATATTTGTTAGTTACTCATATTTTTGGTTTCTGGATGCTGGGTTTTGGGGGTCATAAAAATGAATGCCTATATTCATGTACAAATTCTTTATTTGGTTGAGCAATAATTTAAAAAAAAAAACTAATATCATGGATATTAATGTATATTGAGTGTCCTGAAAATAAGTAATAAGGTTTGGAGTTGAAAGATCTGCAGGCTATAATATATTTGTGCTGCACCCCTATTTATCATTTGGTCAGTACCCCAGGTTACATGCTCCATCTTGGCCATCTACCATAGAACGGTGAATCTACCTGTGAGAGCTTTGTTAAAATAACTATTTTCTCCTTTCCTTGAAGGGAAACATAGCAATCAAGCCCCATACATGCCAATACATAGTAGCTTATAGCAAGACAAAGTGGGGAGCTTTAATACTTTGCTGGGGGTTAAAGTAGTTTCTTATTATTGATACTGGTACATGCATGAATGGGAGTGATTAATGTATTTTATAAATTCTTAAGACGTGTGGTATTTTACATTTAAATTAAACTATGTTACTTCATGTTACAACTACAAGGGATTTGCGGGTGTTACTGCTTTCCTTTAGTGTTGTCACATTAATGTGTTTTATATCAATATGGCAAAGCTGATGTATTACAATAATAAACAGTCTCTCAGCTTAATCTACAGTTAAAGGTATAGGGGAGGATCTTCAGCTCATTTTCATTTTCGCAACACTGCGCATGCGCCACCTCATCTCCAGTAACCCCCCCTCTGATACCGGGAGCGCGCACGTCCTCAGCACATGCAGTCGGTTTACATCTGAAGGACCACAGCCTTTGGCGCCGCATTGGACTTATTACAGAATCTATTGCTTTTACAGGAATGAATTAGCTACCAAAAGGTTATTTGTTTAGGAAAACGGTTGTACAAGAACATTTGACAGTAATTAATGATTATCATTGATAAATAATCTCGCCATTGGGTAGTAATTCCACATAAAGGCTGCACATTTAGCGTTTTCCGGCGGACCCTGCGTAGCGATTGCAACACTTGTATCAAATCAACACAAATCCTTCTAAATGAGCAGGTATAAGCACATTACCTGTCTAGCAGAAACTCAGCGACGAGTTGATCGGTTTTGAATCCCTTTTCGGCTTTCAATGCCCGCCACCGCACAAAGCAGTAATCCCAGAGACAAACTCGTGTTTTTTTCATCTCTGCAGCCGTCTTTCTTTTTCTCTCAGCGACTTCGAACACGGTTTTTCTCTTGCGAGCTTCCATTTTCGTTGACATACCGTTAGAACCTCTTTTCAATGGTGAATGATGCATCTTGTCCGTCCCGTTTTACTTCCTAAACAACAATCTGCGCATGCGCGAATTCAAACATGAGGGCGCGTTGTGCGGGTCGGGTGGGTGGGGACATTAGTGATGTACGTCATCGCGTAAATTTTATTTCCGCATTGACAGCCAGTTATTTTTCACTACCGATCGTTTTTGATTGGCTGTCATTTTCAATGGGATTTTCCAGTGAAATTTTCTACTTAAAAGATCCTCGCATATACCTTTAAGCAGGATGGCAGCTCCTGCATAAATCAAGCGAAAGTTAATTTCTCACACTCTTCATAAAGATCACAAGATGGTCATTTACAAGAGCAAATTCTAAAAATATATTTTTTTAAACACACAGCTATCTGTTTCGAATTTAAAGCCCAAGTAAGTTAATGAGGCTATTCATCTTACCTCATTGTTTCCCCTGTTGTATAAGATATTCCCACTAGCCTGCACATTTGAGCCGATTATGCAACACACTTGGAGCTTAGGCTTCAGACATGTCAGGAAATAAATTAATTAAAATTATTTTTTTTAAATAAAAAAACATAATTTCTTATGTTGAGTTATAGAAACTATCCTGCCCTCATCTCTATTCTTTAAATCAACCATGGCTTAACGGATGGTTCCATCAAAACAAATCTAAACTGTAGATGTGCAATGATGAGGTGAGGTGCAGCTGGAGGTATTTACAGAAACCAGCAAGTTACACAATTTCCAAAGTACTTAAATTGTTTTCACTGTGTTGGGAAGTTAGTTTTTAGAATAATTTTGATATCAATCTGGTGGAGCTTGGCTTAGCTCATATAATTTTGGTGTTTACATAAGCACAGTGAAACCATTGTTCATAAACTGAGTATTGGTACTTTAGTCAGTGTTGGTATCAAGTACAGGATATCTACAGTCTGTGTCAGAAGGGGTAAGCATTGAGTTTCTAAAATTTTCCGGTACTTTTATATTTCAAATTAGAGGGCAAGTGGGCAACATCTCACAAAAGACTTGACCCCAACCCCCCCACCCCCCATTGCTGAAATTGGACACTTCACTCTGGAGCTCAAGCAATTCTGTCTGTCCACCCTTACATTAAGACCTTCAGTTTTAAAAGACAACACTACATTGAATTTTATCTGAAATGATTTATTTCGGTTATTAACCAATAATCCACTCAATTTCTCCTTAGCTGTTTTGTTGGTCTAAGAATAACAATGGCAATCCTGGAGAAATCTAACCGGTTTGTCTTTTATGTACATAATCCAACTGCCTTCTGCTCCTAGGAAATTGCACCTAAAATGTTGTTTTGTTCTTCTATGATTCATTTTCATCCTGCTAAACTTTCTATTAAAATGCTTGAACAATTTCAACAGCTATGTTTCAGTTTGAGCCTTTGTTGAGAAACCAGCTTAGTGCCAATTGTATCTCCATGACTCTACATGTTGCACATACCCTTGTATTAAATAGTGTAATTAAGTAAAAAACAAAAACATCTTATGCACGACAATGTTTTCAGTGTTGATATTTTATTGTTGAAAAAGACTGATAAACAAAGTAATGTATAAATTACCAACTAGATTAATTCTACTCTGTAAAATTGGTTGCTTAAAATGATTGTTACTGACAAGAACTGTTCCTCAGAGGGCAGATCACCAGAGCACTCGAGTGTCATCAAAGGCCAACAACACAATGGGAAGTCACAGAACTGACATATGGTCTGCAGAGAAATACTTTGTAATTCATCTAAAGGGGTTACTTCTCTTTTGTTGGTTGGCATCACTAGTCTTTGGTCAATTTGCCAGTGGAAATATAAAGATTTGACCTATTGTTAAACTGCACTAATAATCACAAATTATTCATAGACATTTTAAAAACACAATACGTTGTATTCATTATTATTACTATTTTTTTTTTTGTAGAATAGAATAGAATAGAATAGAAGAACTTTATTCATCCCTGCAGGGAAATTACTTAATTACTTACATTTTATCGCACAATGCTCTACACTCTTGGGATCAATCATGTCTTTATTAGCAGGATAAAAACAACAAGGGAAAAAATTCCCTTGTTGCCTGAGCTTTAGCCGTCCTGAGTTAACCACTAGCCCTCTGAATATTATCTTGTTTTCTTCATTTATGCCTATTGGCAAGTTTTATGTGTTTTTCCTCTTCTGTGCACATCTAATGTTTTACTGTTCCTTTGCTATCTAAAGAATCTCATTGAATTTATCTATCTGTTTACTTCACTGGATCTCCACCCATGATAGGCAACAATAAAGCTCTTCTTCCTTGTCACATAATAAGTACGACGTGTCATTCTTCCACAATGACAACTCAACCCTGGCTCCTGGTGTTCAATTCCAATCTGGATCCTCTAATTGCCTTTAGCTTCAACTCTAAACAATCATAAATCTCAGCAGTTTAGGAATTCCACCACCACGTGGACTCAAATCCCAGACTCCACTTCTATCTCTCTCTCTCTCACTGGATTCCCTGTTATTCACCTCTCCTTTGGTTCCTTGCAGTTCACTCCAGGTCCCAATGTCATTTGTTGGGATACATACCTGGATCATCTGCACATTTAAACCCTTATCTGACTCCTGAGAGTATCTTGCATGTGGGTCAGTCAAATACAGAAAAACATAGCACAAACAGTAGCTCATTCCTTAAGTTGCATTTTAAAATGACAGTTGAAACATATTGATAAGTATTTTAAAAAGGTTTTGATTGCGGCTTTGGGTGCTACTAAACTATTGTGTTTATAAATGTTTAGTACAGAAATATTTATTTTGAAAGACAGTTAAAATTATAATTGCAAGCTTTCCCTTATAAAATTAACCACGTCTATGAATGTTATGGTGTTTTAGAAAATACTAAAACCAGAAATGGGTGAAGAAGATTTTTTTGTATCTCAGGGAGTATGTGGAAGTTTGTAAATATGTGTCTGCTAGTCTGTGTAACTTTAGATTCCTCCACATTATAAATGTTACAAATCTTCCCTTTCATAAAAAAAGAATGCTGAACCTCTTAACCTTATAGGTTAAAAAGAAAAAAAAAAGTTTTTTTTTTTTTGTCCTTAGATTCTCATCAAGGAATCAAGGAATCAAGGAATCTTTATTTGTCATCACATCACATGTGGTACATGAGGTGGGACGAAAATTCTAATCCCCCGGTCCAGTTTACACCCTGATAGCAATTTTAAATAATGTAATAAAATATGAGAGTATAATATCTATGCGAGAAATAGGATTTGAGCTACACAAAATCTACAATATGGACACAGAA
>JAVLVB010001174.1:2111740-2184146 GCA_032876305.1 Orestias chungarensis
TCCTATTTTATTTATTTTACTTACTTCACTTCGATTTTATTTATTTTAATTTTATTTTATTTTTTAACTTATTTTATCTATTTTAATATTAGCTCTTGGGTGGAATAGTACCGTGAGTACATAATTTCGTTCCACTTCATGTACCATCATGTTTGTTGAAATGACAATAAAGAATCCTTGAATCCTTGAATCCTTGAATAAAAAGCGGCAAACACTCATCGCTTTCCATAATGTCATGGTTAGAAGGCTAGCAAACTCAAACACTTTTTACTCACTTGATACCAACTTAAAAAATCATGACTAAATGAGAAAAAATTGTATGAAGGGATTATTTATGGACTAACTTTTTATTTGACTGCTGGCTGTGTAATATCACGAAGAGATGCGTAGCAAATCTTTGGGGCATGTGCGTCCTCACATGCAATCCCCGACGCCACATCAGATTTCAGGGCTATGGTGCACGTGACAAAATGGCTTGTCTTTTTACCATCTGGAGCAAAAACTGTTGTGTGGGAGAGTTATGGATTGGAGTTAAAGACAGACGGACATGGAGAAAGCGATCTTGCATACATGGTAACAACACTTTGCTTTTTCAACAACAGCATCTTCAGCTCAAAGGGCAGCCAAATGAGTTTTGTCAGCAAACTAGGGAATATGATGCTATTCTCTTACTTAACTTTCACAAAATTCATTCTGAAAGCTATTATTAATGTTTTTGTAATAACATTTACAAATGTGTTATGATGATATATATATCTTGAGAGATCTTGTGGCCCATTTAGTTGCAAGACAACCTTTACTAAAAGCTAAAACAGCCTGAAATGCTTTGAAGTCTATGAACATATATTTAAGGAGATTAGAAAAATAAATAAATAAAATTGACAGTGAACATTTTGCACTCTTACCTACATATGAAAATTTCAGTTTTACATAAATGTATATTTCATTATACATAAACAAGACATCAATACGTATTATATCATTTCATAGTCAACAAAATAAAAATAAAAAAATAAAACAGACCATTTGATTTTACAGAAGTGCAAGCTTAGCAGTTCCTACTTTCTCGTCTTAGGGGCTGTGAGCTTTCATTGCTGTTGCAGCATTTTTGTTTATAATGCACAAGTTAGGAAAACACTTACTTTCAAATCTTTTTTAGGCTTTAATATTTTTGCTGACACGTAACATTATTCCTTCCTCAGTATTTCATACATGTAGGATTGTTCTTGTTTGCCTAACAAACAATAATACTCTTATTAGCAAATACATATCAAGAGGCAAAAGAAATAACATATACATTTTCAGCAGGAATGCGAAAGGAAGGAAATGTAGGATATTTGTCAAGACTGCACAATGTAGCACAGCATTAGATATAGCTTGATCACTAAACTTTTGCTGAGAAAATTAAATTAAAATTATTATAATTTTGTAGGATAACTACAATGAGTTTAAACTTGGAGAATTATGTTATTTTATTCATAAAATTATGACACAATGTTTTGCTGGAACATTTTTAACTTATTTTGAAACCCTGGAAATGAAAAACTACTGACACAAGATTACTATAATTTGGAGAATACTACAAAAAAAGATTAAAAAGACTTGCGTACAGAAATCTTGTTTTATGTGCTAATGAAATGGAAGTGTCCTGGAAATCAGAGTATAGTTAACCAAGGAAATAAATTCACTAGCATAGTATCAGTGTTTCCATAGTATTAATTAATATTTTTTTTAATAAAATTGATAAACACTTTCAGTCCAGTTGTCCTTGCATTAGACTGAAATGTCTCTCATAAAAATCACAAACAACATCCTCCTGGTTGACAATTTCAGTCTCCTCTCCCTCCTCATCCCCCTAGATCTGAGTACAGTCTTCAAAATTTTATCCTCCTTCATAGACTTTTCTCTATCAGCATCGTAGATACTGATCTCACCTGTTTATGCTCATACTTCTCTGGATTCAGTTTATACAGTTGAAAACCTTTTCTTCCCACCCACTTCTGTTGTGTCCCATGGCTCTGTACTGGGACTGCTTATTTTCATTATCTTTGTTTCCTACCCAATCATTCTATCCTGCACCACTTTTACATGCAGCTCCTTTGCTATGCATATAAGACCCAGCTCTACCTCCACTGTAAACAACCCAGCACACTCCCTCTTCTCACATCTCCTCCTGTCTGGGTCACAAAAAATTTTTTTTAACTTATTTGGAAAAACACAGAAATTATTCTAAATTAAATTCATAAATCAAATATTTCTCTCTGGCCAATTGGCAGCTCCTTAATTCCCTCTCTATGAGAGACATTTCCTGCTTTAGGTAAGCTAGGTAAATAAATAAAGCATTCTAGCCACCAGTTGACACCAAAAGCTGCCTATTCAGCTTCACCTTAGAAAAAATAAAGGGTAATTTCACATCTTTATCACATATTATATCTGATAAACAATTAAGATTGGATATGAACTAAAATATAAAATTTGGCTGGTGGTTCAAGCCCTTTTAGTTCATATTCTTGGATGGCAACTAAAGCAGATTGGACAAAGGAAGAAAGTTGCAGAGTCCTGCTCCATAAACCACCTTAAGATCCCACTCCACCTCTGTTCTCGTTTTTAGCACTGTCACCTCCCATCTAAACTATTGTAATTCCCTTCTCTATGGTCTTTCAAAGAAATCCCTCCACAATCCTCAAATAGTTCTTTGCTGCCTGCATTATCACCCAAGTGTCCTCATTTGAACACATCAACTCGATTATACGTCCTTTACACTGGCTCCCCATTAAATCCAAAATCAAATTTAAAATACTCCTCATCACATGCAAGGCCTTCCACAACCTAGCCCCACCTTATCTGTCACAGCTCCTTCACATTAATGTGCCCCATGTTTTGTTAAGTGCTCCTCTTTGAATCATCAATCAGTCTGTCCCCGCCACATCCACCTCAGCACCATGGGGGGGGGGGGGCAATATTGAATCCTTCTCCCTGTTTAAAACCAACCTAGAAACTCGTTTTTTTAATCTGGTAATTCATTTTTTATGTTATTTTTAACATTGTATTTTGGTAGTTGTTTGCTGTTTTCAATCGGTACTGTACAGTGTCATTGTACATCTAAAAATGTACTCAATATTATCAAAACGTAGATCAAGTCTATTTAATGTAATAATTACATTTCACGGATAGATATTAAAATCTTTAAAGAAAACATTAAACTTATTCACAGCTAGAAATATTTTGTGATCATCTGCAGCTCAACGACAGTTTCAAAAACTGCCATTGCATGTTATTTGATGATGGAAGACATGTTTTAGCACAGCCATGCTAAAGCCATGTATCACCTAAGCAAGGGTCAGGCAAGTCTAGTCCTCAATGCTAACAGACCTGAAATAAATGGCTTAATTACCTCCTTACTAAGCAGTCAAGTTTGGCATAGTCCTGCTAAAGACAATATAGTTTTCCTGGATTTGCTCACCCCAACCTTAGCTTTTATTGCAAGATATCAGGTGTTAATGCAAGTTTAAGTTAATAATAATAATTATGTTTTTAATTAAATTCAAAAGTAAGCTTTTACACCAAGGTTATGTTTTCACTCAGGGGCTGTGTTACTGAGCCTGTACTTCATCACATTTTTACTTCAAAACTACTGCAGACATTACTTTTATTTGTATAAGTAGGAGATAATTCATACCATTAATGTTATGCTGAAGACGGAACAAAAGTTAAATTATTGACCACATCATTCATCTAAGGGTAGATTTGGCAACTGAACAACACATCCCTTTACCAAGAGAACACATTACTGACATTGAAGTAGGGTGCTTGGGTTACCTTTCTTCAGATGCAAAAAAAAAACATTTTGTCAATACTAATGAAATCAGTTCAGTATTGACTAAAACCTTCACATGACTGCTAGAAAGCTGAAAAAGGGATTGTATATATCTAACTAAAACTCGGAAAATAAATATGTGGGAAAACCTCAAGAGGACTAAGAATAAAATATGACATAACCATTTAATCCTTTCAAAAAACTTTTAAAAGTACCATTGGGCAAGTGTTGACATTTCGATATTTGAGATGAGGACCCACTTACACCAAATGCTGAATGCAGAAATTTCAAAATGCAGTTCAACAACATGTTGGACACTGTTTAAAATTGTTCTGTTTCTTTTGATTAGGGGAACTGATCAGATGCAAATGCAAAAGGACAGATGTCTGGGACAATTGCTCTCTAATAAGAATTTGCTTTTACCTTGTTGCTTGTAGACCACAAAAAGAATAAAAAACTAACAAAAAACAAACAAACAATAAAAAAAAAAGAAATTGCTTAGTCAGCCACTTGACCTGGATAGAATCAGGTTGGCGTCTGGTGACAATGTAAAGAACCTTGGTGTTATTTTTGATCAGGAAATGTCTTTCAAATCCCATATAAAACAGGTTTGTAAGATTTCCTTCTTTCACCTTAGGAATATAGCAAAAATTAGAAATATTCTCTCTAGGACAGATGCTGAAAAACTAGTCCATGCATTTGTTACTTCAAGGCTGGACTAGCGTAACTCTTTATTAGCAGGAAGTTAACAAAATGCAATTAAAACTCAACAGTTGGTCCAAAATACTGTCGCAAGATTTCTGATTAAACTTAAAAAGAGAGATCATATCTCCCCAATTTTAGCTTCCCTTCATTGGCTCCCTGTCAAACTTAGAATAAATTTTAAGATTCTTCTTTTGGCATATAAAGCCTTCACTAATCAAGCTCCATCGTATATCAGAGATCTGATTACTCCTTAAGTCTCTAACAGAGCACTTCGCTCTCAGACTGCAGGTTTACTGGTGGTTCCTAGAATCTCTAAAAGCAGAAAGGGAGGTAGATCTTTCAGTTATCAGGCTCCTTTCTTGTGGAACCAGCTTCTAGCTTTAGTCCGTGGGGCAGACACCCTGTCTAGTTTCAAATCTAGGCTTAAAACCTTCCTGTTTGGTAAAATTTATAGTTAGGAAGAGGTAGAGAAGACAGGCTAATCCGGTTGGGGAGGAACTCAGTCTTGACAGACGGTTCTCCTTTGCTCTACATTCTTCATGTCTCACTCTATAGGGTTAAGTTATTAAAGTTTTTCTATAGTCATGCTGCTATAGGCTTAGACTGCTGGATGACAATCTGACCACTTCTCTCTCTGCTACTTTCTTCCTTTGTCCAATCTACTTAGTTACCGTTATTTCAACCTTGTTAACCTTTTCTTATCTCTTAGTGTTCTTCTCTCCATAGTAACCACACCTGGGCTGGGGTTCTGTTAGCTGAGACAGCTTCTTGGATGAGAACATGGGCTGAGATGCTTCCAGTGACGCTCTACAACTGCTGCTATAAACTCTATTATTTCAGTATCCTGTACTTCTAATTTAGCTTACTGTCTTTTCAAACCCCCAGTCGGTCATGGCAGATGGCTGCTTGTACTGAGCCTGGTTCTGCTGGAGGTTTCTTCGTGTTAAAGGGGAGTTTTTCCTCTCCACTGATGCTACATGCATGCTCAGTATGAGGGATTGCTGTAACGTCAACGACAACACAAGCCATTGTTTTGGTCTGCTGATTCCAGAGGAGTGATTGCTGCAAGTCAATGACTCGATGCAATCTGCCAGGGTTCCTTAGATTGGAAACTTTTTCAAATTGATTTGTTATCTTGTATCTTTGATTTTAATTGATTTTCTGGTAAAGTGCCTTGAGATGAGATCTGTTGTAAATTGCCGCTACATAAATATACCGATTCTTGATTCTTCTTGATTCTTGAAACTGATGTGTGGGTGTATCTAAGATCCTTTTGTGCTAACAACACTCAGGTCATGTTTTATTAAATGCAATTTAATAAGTGTTGATTTTATTCTCCAGAAAGTGCAACTATCTACGAAGGTATTTGGCATAAAAAAAAAAAGAAAGAACAACACAATGGACAAGTCTTTGAAATGGTTCTGGAGAGGTTTAAGCATTGTTAGGCCATAAATTTATGTCCTACACTTTTAACATCTTGTGGTGCACTATTTAATTTAACATTTGAAAATAAAAAGAGGATACTGTAACACAACTACAACCCTATTAAACTAGTTGGGTTGGCTTAGGAGAGCATAAATGAAGAAGCCAGTAAACCAGAAAAATATAGAAGCTGTAAAACATTTGTTCAACAGAGGCCATAACATTTTTTATTTGAACATGTAGAAGGGGGTGATCTCACAACAAAACATCCTCATGGTAAAAAAATTGTAAGTGAGCAGTTAGAAAATAACCACTTGCAAACTGCAAAGTCACTCTTCCAACAAGGTAACATAACTAAACATACAGTCAGAGCTATAAAGGAATGCTGAAGTTTAAAGCAGGCTCGTGTGTTAGGATGTGTCACGGTTGAGGGATTGTGTACCTTCAGGATTCAAGTCTCTTCTCTGGTCTCTACTGCAAATGCTCTGCTTGATCTGCTTGCTCCAGCACCTCCTGGATAACATCTACTCCCACCTCATTTAAAGTCCAAAAATCCAACATCTAATATGTTGTGAGAGTACATATTTTATTGATGTATACAAAAATTAAACTATTAGGAAGAAAACAATAAAAACCTGTGTGATGTTTCCACTGAAGGGCGTTGATTGGTATGGTGAGGTACTCTTGGCTCTTTTAGGGGAACATTTCCGTTACCTGTTGGGCTCACTGTGCATGAGAGGTTAAACCCAAAGGCCTAACAAGGCATTGTGCCAGTGCGACAACAAACATGAAACACTGGCATCTCTCATGCTTATTGCTAGCGGCAAGGCTTTTGTGTCCCCCAGTTAATACACTGCAGGAGGTGAGGCAGCAACGGGTCTTCGTCACCCCAGAAATTTTGTTTGTGCTCATGTACCCCATGTGTGTGAATGACAATAAACGATTCTGATTCTGATTCTGATTCTGATGACTCACTGAGCTCCCCTCTTAACTTAATGCGTTAGGGTGGAGGCTCAGGAATGGTGTGGTATGGGTTCGTTGTATAGGCCTTTACAATAAAAACAGACAAAATACCATACTAAACACCTATCTATGCCTTACATCTTAGTGGAAATTAGGCATAGCTGTGCAATGCAGAGGCATATCCTTAAAGCCTTACCTACTGTCAAACATGGTTTCCTAAAACATTGACCAGAAAAGCTGAATACAAATACCACACTGATAAAACAAACCAAAAAAAACATGTAAGTAATGAGTTTCCTGGAGTGAAATTAGTTTCTTGTGAAGTGCCTTGAGACGACATGCGTTGCAAATTGGCCCTGAACAAATAAACAGAATCCTAAAACTGAGACTTGAATTATTTGATTAATGTTGTACTTAGTGTTCTACTGGAAAAAATGTGAAAACATGTCAAAGGGTTTGATTACTTACTGACTATGTGCAGTTTGCTTTTTTTTCTTGACAATGCTGACTGAAATGTTCGAGGATTATGTAAATAATTGTTGTACAGTATAGTCTAATGTTTGTTATTTGCAAATCCTATAATTTATCTATATTTAGGTAAGTGATTAACATTATTATTCCCTTTGATCGGGTAGTTTATTTTCTTTATTTATTACAGTATTCACACCAAATATAATGTGGTATTTATTAGATGCTAACTTTGATCCCCTGAAATCATCATATCCATTATTTTGGCACATTTCTCTAAAGCACAGCTAAATATGGAATGCCATTTTTCTTGCTGGAGAAATGTCAAGGGAGCATGCCTCTCCCATTGTCTTAAAACCTGCCCTTAATTAGAATTTCTTAATTACTATCACTGTCATTTTGGGTTAAGGACATGGGGTGCATACTTTGGAGCGGGGAAAATACTTACAGTAGGTTTAACTGAATTCAATGCCTTATACTTTCTCTCCAACGCAATAGTGTTGAGAGACATCCATATTTCTTGTGTGTAACATAACTGGAAATTTATTTGCCCTTTTTAGCTTGGATTAGTTCACAATTGAAAAGAAAAAGATAAATAGGTCTTCCAACACTTCTAGGGAAACATTTTCACCAACCTCTGGATTCTGGAGACACCTCATTACCTTCCAGAAAAGCTAGAACTGGGCTAGATTCCAGCCAGGTGGAAGCAGAAAAGACCATTTTTAATGTGTTTTCAATTACTTAAAGAAGAGCGGGTTCCAGCTCTTGGAAGAAAAGCCATGCATCACGCTGTAGGGCCGACAATGATGCAATCTCAACTGGCAAACACTCCCTTGGTTTCCTAATTTCCCTAAAGCATTTGTTTCTAAATGGGGATTTTATCCTTTCAAGCCTAAGCACACTGTAACCCTTAGCTGTTTTTCTAAGCACTATACAGGATAGCCAAAGGGAGCAAATTGCTGCCAGGACACTATACACTCCTCAACGTGGGTAATTACCAGTACAATCAATTCAAACCATTACTAACTCTGTGCTTAGAGAAACGGAGAAGCTTTAGGGAAACCAATGGATTCACTCAGCCAAGCATCATATATTTGAAAAGAAAAGCACAAAAATACTGTACATGCGTACTGTACATGTACATGCATAGTTTATCATAATTACTGCTTGCACTCTATGTTCCTATCTCTTATTAAGTTAAAATTATTCCAATCCATCTTTTTTTTTCTCCTGTACTCTGGAAATTCCCTCACTAAGCTCCTTCCCAGAACCTTTCTTCTTATTTAGATTTTAAAACCCTTGTCAATTTCTTTGTCAGATGCCTGAGCTTACTCTCTCCCTCTCAGCCTCATCCTCTCTGTGTCCTTGCCCATAAGTGTATTCTATGTTGACAGCTCTTTGAACTGCAGGATTTTATACATCTGAGCTATTAGTCAGCTCCGTTCATTTGGATCTACTGAAATTTTCGTTTTCAAAATTACAACACTGAGTTAAACCTGAACAGAGATTTTCCATCCCCAACATTTCTCTATTCTAAAAACGGAGCTAAAACATATTAGTTCAAAGCTAACAGATCAACACATCCGTAGTAGGGTCCTGATGTCAAACAATATGAATCTTTCTTCATTGTTCTTATTGGGGAAAAGCCTCTAATCAACACATCTCTGTGCAATTCTGCATTCAGAAAGTAGAGCACATTTATTGTTTTTCCATTTGGCATGCTGCCTATGGAAATTATGTAATAAAACACCAATGTGAAGTGTTTAACAAAGGTAAACTAAATTGATTTACGTTATATAAAAACTTGACACATATGCCTAAGGGATCTTTCAGCATAGTCTAAGATACGGTAATATTCCTAGAATACTCCACGACTATGAGTGAATGTGATTCCTTTAACCTGTTAAACTTTAGAGAGAAAAAGTAAAGTAATATAGGTTTTATTATATTGTACTTTTAATAAAGTATTTTTCCTCCTTGCTGAGTTTCCAAAAGCTTTCCTTCCCCATTTGACCGCCCTGCTCTTTCATGAATCCTGAGGAACTGATCTGAGGCAAGCCAAAACGCAACCTTTATGAATCAGGAAATAACAAATGCCGGTGCAAAAAATGCAAGTACAATATTTTCAAAACATTTTCCTGGGGTTGTTTCCAAAACGTAAATAAATTCTTATAGACCTAAAACTAAAAACATCCTCCTTATACCAAATATGTTTTTCTTTTTGGAAGAAATAACTCTATCTAAAGCTAGTTTTTCAAGTTATCATCTCTTGGCACGTTACACGACAATTGACTTACATCTAACCATACATAAGTTCCAAAATTTTAATGGTAGTTTAAAATGTTTTCTATCTAAGAAAACCCATCAGATTGCACTGAGTCATTGATTTGCCACATTCACTCCTCCTGGATTCCTGAAACACCATGCTGAGACAATACACAATTACTTACATTGTTTTGCTGACTTTACATCCATCCGTCATACTAAGCATGCATGTAGTGACAATGAAGAGGAACCTGTTGGGCTCACCGGGCATGAGAAGTTAAACCCAAATGCCTAACAAGGCAGTGCGACAAGAAAAAAAAAAGACACTTGTTGCCAGCAGCAATGCTTTTCAGACCTATGATGTATGGTGGAGATTGATTATAAAGGGCTGTATGTGTTAGAATGAGAATCTTAAATGATGTTCTGAATTTGACACAGACCCAATGAAGCGAAGCTAAAATAAGGAAGATATGTTCAATCTTAAATTTTCATCAGATTTCTTCATCCACTGCTTTAGATCAGCTGAAGGCTTTTAACTTCATTTAATGAAATTCCTGAAAGAGTTACAGTAGTCCTGCTTTGAAGTAATACATGGCAAAAGAAGGTAAAAGAAGGAAATCTTAGAGACCTTTTTCATAAAATATTTAAAATTGCATATCCTGTGCAAAACTGATGCTGTTCCAACTTCATGAAGAATCTTTTTATACAGCAGTAGAATTTTTTTCTGGTTACTCATTTAGAAATAAAGAGCACAATTTTCTCTTCAATTTTCTTCCATTCTGCGTCAAATTTTGATGTTATGAATTAAACCGGGGAGCCAACCATTAATTAACTTATTTTTAAACGCTACATTATCTAGTGCCATAGGCTATGAGGAAATATTGATATTATCAAGAGCCTCAATTTGTACGGGGCTTGAGATCAAATTGCTGCTTTCTACTGGGTTTTTCTAAAAGAACTGAGGAAATTAAAAATGAAAAGTTTTTTTTTAAATCTTCTCAGCATTTTCCGATTATATATCTATTGACTAAAATTTTCTACTAGGTTTGGAGTACTCAGTAACTCAAAGGTTATTAAAAAGGTTTTTAACCAAACAGGGTTTGTCATATTTAATCAGAATCAGAATCAGAATCAGAATCAGGCTTTATTGGCCAAGTATGCTCACACATACAAGGAATTTGTTTTTGGTTACATAGATGCTTGCAGTGCACGAAAAATACAGTAAAGGCACGAAAAATACAGTAAAGAAACATTTGTAACATGTAGCATGGATAATTTATATATTTTTTTTTTAAAGTGCAGTTTTGTGCAGTATAAAAACTATAGAACTTAAAAAAATATATAAATGAATTGTTCAATTATTCATGAGAATAATGGAAGTTGGAAAAAAGCTTCTCTGTAGCCTGGTCGTACGGGTCTTCATGTGTCTGAAGCGTCGGCCTGATGGAAGGCATCGAAACAGGTGACGGCAAAGGGTGAAACGGGTTGGTGATGATTTTCTCTCCACGCTTCCTGGTTCTGGAGGCATGCAGGTCCAGCAGTGCGGGCAGCTTTACACCGATGGTCCTCTCTGCAGACTTGATAATGCGCTGCAGTCTCTTGGTGTCGTGTTTTGTGATAGCACTGCCCCACACTGTGATGGATGTGGTGATGATGGACTCTATGATGGCTGTGTAGAACTGCACCATCAGGTCTTGGGCTAGGTTGAACTTCCTCAGCTGGTACAGAAAGTACATCCTCTGTTGAGCCCTCTTGATGATGGAGTTGATGTTCCTGTCCCACTTCAGGTCCTTGGATATTGTTGTGCCCAGGAACTTGTAGGCTTCCACAGCCATCACAGTCCTGTCTAGGATGGTGAGTGCTGGCAGGGTTGGGGGGCCCCTCCTGAAGTCCACGGTCATCTCCACTGTTTTTGCTGTGTTCAGCTCGAGATTGTTCTGACTGCTCCAGAGGACAACCTGTTCAACCACCCGTCTGTAAGCAGACTCATCACTGTCCTTGATGAGACCAATGACTGTTGTGTCATCTGCAAACTTCACGATTTTAACAGAGGAGTCCATGTAGGTACAGTCATTTGTGTACAGCGAGGAGAGCAGTGGGGAGAGTACACAACCCTGTGGGGCCCCCGTGCTGATGGTTCGGTTTACTGAAGTAATCTTTCCCAGCCTCACCTGCTGTTTTCTGCCAGTAAGAAAGTCAGTTATCCACTGGCAGGTGGAGGCTGGTACGCTGAGTTCAGTCAGTTTGCTGTGTAATTGTCCTGGAATAATTGTGTTGAATGCTGAGCTGAAATCCAGGAACAGAATTCTTGCATAAGTTCCTGGGTGTTCAAGGTGTTGGAGGATGAAGTGGAGACCCATGTTGACTCCATCGTCCACCGAACGGTTGGCCCGATAGGCAAATTGCAAGGGGTCTAGCAGGGGGGCCGTGATTTCCTTAATGTGGTTGAGAACCAGTCTTTCAAAGAACTTCATGACCACAGAGGTCAGGGCAACAGGTCTGTAGTAATTTAGTCCTGTGGTAGTTGTCTTTTTAGGAACAGGTATTATTGTGGAGTTTTTAAAACAGGACGGAACAACACACAGCTCCAGTGATCTGTTGAAGATCTTAGTAAAGACAGGTGCAAGCTGGTCTGCACAGATCCTCAGGCAGGAGGGAGAGATTCCATCAGGACCAGGGGCCTTCTTGACTTTCTGTTTTTTAAAAAGTCTCAGCACGTCTTCCTCGCAGATCTTCAGGGCAGGCTGGATGGGTTGCTGATAGTCAGATGGGTGTGAAGTGGTGTTGGATGGGAGCTTGTTGCTGGGCTGTTCTAACCTGCAGTAGAATGTGTTAAGGTCGTCGGCCAGTTGACGATCTCCCATTGTCTTTGTAGATGGCCTTTTGTAGCTGGTGATGTTCTGTAGACACCTCCAGGCAGTTGATGGCTCGTTACTGGACATCATGCTGCTTAGCTTGTTGGAGTAGTTTTTCTTTGCAGCTTTGATCTCTTTAGTTAGGGTGTTCCTTGCCTGGTTGTACAGCACCCGATCACCACTTTAGCACGAGGTCTAAAGTACCACAACATGAGTGGATAGGTCTCTGGATTATTTAAGCAACAGCATTTGAGTCCAAATTTAGGCTGTTAGTTTAGTTCTAGACATAATGTGTTGGCCTGGTGGCAGATACAAATCAACAAACAGAAGAGTGGCTAAGGCAAGACACATTTATTTGTATAGCAAGTTTCCCATACAAGACAATTTAAATTATTTTAGTGTTTCAGTACTTGAATGAGAAAGGTTAAGAGTTAGATGTTCAAAAGAACTTAGGCTATTAATAAGCCTAGGACTAACTAATAAACCTGAGTGAAAAATGATTGCCACTTCTCCTCACTCAGTACTTTGAGAAATGTGAAAAATTGAATAACTGGAAAGAGATGACTCATTATTAATCACACATTTCATCCTGCTGCGATAACAGAAATTAAAGATCTTACATCCAGTAAGCCAATTTTTTTTCATTTCATAAAGTACGATATTAATCTTTATAAGATTTGTGGGTTTCCTTAATCTTTATTCCATTTTTGCATTAGGTTAGACACTGTATCATATGGATAATGGGCTGGTAACAGTACATAAGCTGCATAGAGGTGGTAAACTAAACCACGCTTCCTGGTTTACCATTTTTCTCACAAGAAGAGCTGCTCCTTCAAAATGTTACCCAAAAACTTTTACATGCCACTTGATCAAACATATATTCACTTACACATTCAGGCAGGGAAGAGAGAAAACTGTGGTTGTAAATGCCTCATTTCTAACTATGGAGATGCCAATTACTAGAGTTGGGTTCTCAGCAGGTGAGTTACTCAGCATAGAGTATCTATTAACACAGATGGGTTGGTGGTGACATGTTGGCTGAGTTCTGGAGATATACTTCCCATGAAGCATTACACAGCGGACTTAAGGTTCTGCTGATTGCTAGTACATTCTCTGCTTTTTTGTTCTAGCAGGGTAGAAGTTTTTGGCTATTTGCTGTTTTTTCAACACTGTGTAGCTGGGCCTCCAGTTCTCACACCTTTGAGACCTTGGATAGACAGAAAGATGACAAAGAAAAAACAGATAACTTTTCATTACTGTCATTTACTGTCATATTGATTTGTAACATAAAAGTCTTGTCCTAACAGTAAAGTTGATTTTTTTTTTTATCATTCCCATGCAAACCATCCCAACAGCATAAATGAGCATAGGCAGAGTTGCTACGGAAAACCAAGGTTATCCTATAAAGGCTTAATTAAACCAAAAACACAAAAAAAATTCTGTAAAAAAAAAGAACGCAGAAAATGTCTTCGTTATGTCATCAACATTCAAATAATGTCTTTGTTTGCATTGCCAAGATTAAAAAATCACATCTAATAACACAAAGTCACAATCCCCATTATCCCTAAATAGATTTTCCAATGAGTTGCTTTAAAAGCTGTCATCTGGCTCACTTCCATGTTGATTAGTGCATCTGATAACAAAACGATAATCTTGGACAATGGTTTGAAGGCACAGAAGCTATCAAAAAATATATGTACATATTTTGTAGTTATTCGTTCATAAAAGTCATCTACTCGAAGTCTGAGGCTAGTGGTCTCAGACTGAAGTGAATGGCCCATTTTAGTTCAGGAGTTCATGCATCATGGTTGTTCTTTTTAATCAGTATTGGTGGGATCATACAATTAATAGACAGTTTGGGGCCTCATCTGCAATAAAATTAATGAGTTTATTTTCTGTTATGGTAAAGAAAGATCTCAGATAGAATGCAAAGCATTTCATTTAACAGACCATCTATTTGTAAACCCCCCAATTATAATTCATAACCAAATAATGAGAATCTAGACTACAGTGAGTAAATGTGCTTACTCTCCTGTTTTGCTGTGCTCAGCCTTTGAGATGTGTTTAGGAACTCCGTCAGATCCTCCACTTTGAAATGAGTCAGCTGAGGTGGGTCTGGCATCTAATCAGGATGGGCAGCTGCCCAAGCTAAAGGATTCTATACTATTTCGTTAACACTAATTAATGAAATAAAATAGAGAGACACATCACTATGATCTTATTTTTTTGTGTTGTTTTGTTTTTAGGTTTTTATCAACATTTTGTGATATTTCAAAAAGTATAATTGCTTAAGCAAGCACAATATCAGTATCACAGATTTAAAGGCCGTAATTGCATTCATTCTTTAAAAAAGTCTGACTTAAACTGGAAGCCAATCTCAAAATACCTGCAATTATTCATGCAAGTCAGCATACATTAATGTCTTGTGGTTTGATGGTATCCATATGATTGAGACGTTTCCTGGAAGTTTCCGATCTCTGGCATGGATGAATGATAAGTCACTGAGCAGGCTCTTGAACTGGATTTCCTCTATTTTGATATGTGTGCAGAAAAGCTTCTTTAGGGCAGTATATGTTATAATAAAGGTTATTAACAAAACACCCAAATATGTGACTATGGCCCAGGATGTGTGATGGAGAAATGGCAGCACAAACAGAAGAATTAAAATCAAACACAGCTAAATATTCAGAAGAGCCATGTATTTTTCTTCTAAACTAAACTAAATATGAATCATATTGGTGCATTAAAAAATCTTTAACATATAATCCATGCTATAGTGTGCCCATTTTACCCACTAAAATAATTAGTACAAATATAAATAGACATCCAAGATGTCTTGTCTTTTGTTTAACTCTACTTTTATTAGTGTCTCAGTAAAGACTTTGTATCCTTTGTACCTAGAAATGCTACCATGTAAAAACATTAAGTATATTGTACAAAGGTTCACAACTGTGCTAAAATGCTCATATTAAATGTAAAGTAAATTTACCACCTCTGGACTAACAGTTACAGAATGATACCGAGGGTAGTAAGCAATAATAAACGAGCATAGACTCAAAGTTCTTTGATTTTCCATTTAGGGAAAAATTGTCCTCTAACCCGCTTGAAAAATTGGTTTAGTCAGATGACACTTGTACAAATTGATATAGATTTGATTTTTGCAATTAATAGTCAGAATGAGGTAGCAGTTATTGTAATGACGTTAATTTCCCAATATTTCACAAGATAGATAGACCTATCTGTCTGTCTTATGTTGTTTCATAGCAAGAAAAGCAATGAAGTGAGATACTGCAATGAAGACACAGTTATATGCTTGGAAGTTTTACATTACCCTAAGCTAAAAGAACTGTGCACTAAAAAAGTGATGACATTTTTCTGCTAAATGGTTATTGCTTTCTTAAGAACCTTACTAACTTACTATTCATATTACAAATTATTTATGCATTCTTTATTTCCTACTAACAGACTTACGGCGGATTTGATAAATGATAGTGTTATCGTATCCAATCCAATCCACTTTATTTATAAAGCACATTTAAAACAGGAACATGTCCACCAAAGTGCTGCACATATAAAATACATGATAAAAAATAAATAAATAAGACATAAAATAAACAAAAATAATATAAGAGAACTATAAAATAATAGAATAAATAAAATAGGTAAAAATAAAATAAGACAATCAGCTAAAACAGTAAAAGATTCATAGGACCATACAACTCATACAGTGTTAAAACCCAAAGAATAAAAGTGGGCCTTCAGAGGCATGTGGTTTATTCAGTTTACTACATCATCTAATAAAAATTGATAGGAAGACAGTGTGGAAGGATTTGTCCTCTTACATAGAAAGAACAAAGCCTTTGTTGCAGAAAGCAAGTAAAAGACTGACTGAATCTGAGCTAGAGAGTTAAGGTATTATACAAAAAAATATTGTGGATACAACACGTATTAGACATAACTTGGTTTTCTTATGTAATGTTTCAGCTGCCAATTTTAGTAGGTTAAATGTTTTTTTTCCGGCCTGCTGTTAATATATCTACACCAATTAGCTGAACCTTGTGGTAATCCTGCCTTTTTTTCTTATTTAGTGTATTTAAGAAAGTGCTACAATTGGCGAGATACAATCTAACAAAATATAAACTGGAGTAGTGGAGCACCAGAACTGATCACAGAAGAAAGCTCTGAAGTATAGCTGACTTGAAAATGCAAAGCGGGTGTATTTTTTGATCAATGAAGATGAAAAAATTGTAACAACCCTTTCCCACTGCTGTGTGTGCCACAAGTAAACCATTGAATCTTATTCTCAGCTTGAAACCTTCAAAGCTGGTGTGGTATTAAGGCCAATGAACAGGTATTCACCTTATAACAAAAAGATCCGTGGGTGTGTGTTCATGTGTAAATTGACTATTGTACCACCACTAAAACACGTGAACACCTTAAGAGCCTTTTCATGTAATTTGCCCAATCTGCTATCAAGACAGGCACAGACTACACCTGTTGAAAAAATTGCTTTTTCGCCATTCCGTCTCTTTCATTCAGTCTCTCTGGTCAAATTTTCAGAGTCACAGGAACGGAGCACACATATGCTCACACACCACTGTGTCAGAATACAGAGCACTTGTTAAAGAGACATCTGCCACAGTGTAGACAGACTGACACAGTCATCAAGCTGTAACAGATCATGATGAGCAACAATGTCAACGTTGTATTTTTTACTATGGAAGACCTATTACTCTATCAACTCGGCCTAAATACGAGAACAACTTTTAAATGGTCACTAAGTGTCGCACGCTTTACATATTGTCATGATCATGACATTTTTCAGGCCTTGAGGTTAAATTAAATGCATGTTTTTAACATCTGTGACATTTTTAGACCTTTATGGTTTATTTTATCATGGTCTCCCTTTGGAAGAATAAGCACGTAGAATACGGGTCAGTTTTAGTGTTATGGATAGGCTTAAAATTTTATGCTTTAAATTATACCCTAACAGATTAGTTTTTCTTTCCCTTTAATGATACAGGATGGGGAAATCCAATTTAATTGATTTATCATGGTCTGAGTTTATACATTGCAAAAACGTTCTGCACAATCACCACTGGTAAAGAGGCAACGGCCTATCTTGTGACCTATTAACGATAAACAGGAATAGACAATGGATGGATGAAATTACTATATTTCATCAATTCAATTTAAAATGTTGGAAACATATACTAAACAGATTCAACAGAAAAATTGTGATAACTACTTTTACTAATAACCTTTCATTAATATTGTTTATCCTTATGGGGCCCTAAATTCAGTTTCTCAGAAAATGTAAATATGACAGAACTCCAAAAATGACTATTGAAAAGTACATCAGAGTTGGAGGCCTTGGCAGGTGTTGCCCAAGTGGGTATGTCAAGCACAGTGACATCATGACCATATAATTACATGTTGGAAGTTTTGGCAATGTAGGGAAGTGTCCTTCTGAAAAGTTAATCAGCATGCTTATCAAGCTAGTCAGCTTAGAGAAGCATTAGGTCCACTAAATTGTCAATTGACCTTAGGCTCTACAGTGGATCAACACTGACTGTGTGAACTTCACACTGGCCCAAAATAAATTTTTACTCATGATTGGAATATAAAAGGTAAATGCTTCGGAAAAGAAAACTTATGAGAGATCGCTTCTTTGTTCTAATAAGAAGCATCTGACAATGTCTCTGATTCAAGAAGAGCCCAAAAAAATAAATGTCAATCAATTTAAATCAATTTCTGTGCGTGTTTTGGATCTTGAAGACCTGAATAAATCAATAAATAGTATATATATGGTCATATTTGAAACCGAAAACTGAAGTGAATAAACATGATGATAACTCATGAGGAGGAAAACTGTTATATTGAATAAAACAAAAGCTTTTCGCTGTATGAAGGCAATTTGGACGAGTGGTTAACACTGCATTACCCAACAAACAGTATGCCTAAAAAACATTACAGTGGCATATCAATCTAGTTGCCCAAATGTCCAGCAGGTTAGCTTTATAGGTGAGTGATGGCAGCTGATTGGCTTACATTTCCCAAATGCAGAAATCAGTTATGAAGGCACAGTAGTCAAATTCCTTTGGGGAATGTAACATTCATTTATAAATATGTCATATTTTGTAACAGAGCTTTGCTCTACACATGTTGAGTTACTGACTTGCATCAGCGAATGTAGTTCCAAAATTAGTAAAATGAATGACAATTTTAAATGAATGAATGGCAATTTTCAATGTAATAGCATTAAGTGTGATTAAAGTCTGTTGCATGTCTTGACACATTTACTCATCTTTACTGTTGAACGTAGCAAATTTTATTATACTATATACTATTAAAGTGAACATGTCAACATATCTATTTAGATTTAGAATAAATCTCTTCCATCATATGTACACTGGCAAAAACCAATTAGACACAGGGCTTTAAAAAGGCAACTGGACAATGGTCATTATCAGCAGAACAACTTTTATTTTACGCTGCATTAAACCCCACATTGCAAGGCTTCAATTTAAGCAATCAACAAGTGTCTGAACATATAGTCTCCAATCCCCTTCTATGCTTCCATCTCTCCATTTCTACCAAGGACACCATCCCTGGTGTCTTTACCATGGAGACAAGCCCAGAAGGGCTGTGGGCGAAACATGTGAGGGACTGAGTGTGTGTGTGTTCAGAAAGATGTGTGCGCAACGCTTTGTCCTTGTTTGTTTTTCTCTTGAATTTTGTCATATTTTTTCTAGGTTTTTGTGTTTGATATTAAAAAGATTCTCAGTATTTGAACAACTAAAATTATGTCTTAAGAGTCTGAAAATATGTCTGGGACAAGACGAAACTCTTTAACTTGATAGTGGCAATGTGAATCGAGAGCAAAGTTCTGTCCCAAAAAAAGTTTGTGTTTGTTCTTCTCCTTGATATATAGACAAATCTCTTTATTATACAATTATTCAAAAGACTACATCACATTTAAGTATTTCCTCCAGACAGAGACACTGGCAAAGATACATGTTTGTGTGTGATCTTTTGAAAAGTGGGTGGTAATGCATGTTTTGACGGTAATAATTTACTTTATTTAATGAATGAAGGAGCTCAGAAAGGTGATGTTTTTCAATCTAGCTATTCTGTTTTAAGAGTAATCAGTATCAGAATATCTATGTTTTTTTTTTTGTTTGTTTAACATATGGACAATGCACAGGTTGAAAAATATTATGGAGAAACCAGAAATTTAACATTTCACAATTTCTATTAAAACTGTCTATTGTCTTCATTGACTATTAAAGATAAAACAAAAAGTAAATAAATAAATAAAATTAAAAAAATATATCTTCTACACTTTTTACACAATGGGAATTCTGGCACTATAGGCATAGACTGCTTGAGATGCTGGAAGACAAACTGACCCCTTTTCCTTAATCTGTTACTTTCTTATTTTACCACCTCCATTTGCATTATTTGCTGCTAATTTTATATTGTTGTTTTTTTCCCTCGATGTTTTTCTCTCCACAGAAGCTACATTTGGTCTGGCGTTTTTTTTTGCTGTGATTGTTAGGAAATGGAGTTGTTTGTTTCTGCTTGTGTTTTCCTTCTCAGTACTGATCCCCCAGAGCGCATCTGGGTGAACTGCTGATAACTTTATATAATCTCCAGCTGGTGTGCTCTTGCACTACTGTATGTTCATTGTCCCCTTGTTAAAACTGGGAGGTTGAATGTCACTCATTGCCTCAGTGTTGAGCTACAAGCTAATGTTAGGGCTCCATAGTGTTAATCTGTGTTTTCATTGTTCCCAGGTAACTCTGGACCTTCCTTGTTTCCAAGCCCATGTTCTACTTTGAGCTCACAAGCCTACAATCAGATTCTACTGTAACTCTACAGATCAAGAACTCAACTTCAGATTTAGCTCATCTACATCTACCACAGTAATACGAAACCCTCTTTATTGAACATTTTTGTAATTGTAAAAAAAAATGTATTTTTATGATTAACTCCCGAGAGTTCTTACTACATGTTGAATGCACTTCTTAAAAAAGCCAAGACAGTGATACTTTCAAGGAGGGGGGCATTGGCAAACATTCAAAACATGTTAACAACCAAACATTCTCTCTTCTAACCTTTTACTTTTTGCTAGCATAGAAAGTACTCCTACAGCATTTATCCTTTATCTTTGTTTGTCTATCTGCTCTGTCTTGCCAAAGGGGAGTTTTACCTCTCCACTCTCGCTAAATACATACTATATATGAGAGATTTCTTTAAATTCAATGACACTGCCAGCAATTGGCCACCATCACCAAATGCTCATCCATTCGGAGTGAATGCTGCAAGTCGATAACTTGTTGCAAACTTCTGGGTATCCTTACAAAATGTATTAACCGAATGTGACTAATTAACTGAACCTAATGCACTGTTGTATCGGTAGTAGAATCGAAATTGATGTATGACTAAAATAAACTGACATTTGTTGTAAATTTCCTAAAGATTAAATGTGTTGTAAAATAGGACACTATAAATAAACCAAATAATTACACTGAACATTAAAATTCCAGTTGATTATAAAACATGTTTTGAAGACTTTCAAATAGGCTATTTTAATGGCTTGATGTATGGAATTAATTTAATGTGTTGTTCTATTGCTGGAGACTGTGGTAAACATAGTGATGGATACAGCTCCAACAAGGTACCTGTACTGTGCAACATATCTAATATGTTGGCTAAAAAGAAAAACTTCACAAATACCAACTGAAACTGAGCAAAAAGGTCATTTGGAAATAATAATTAAAAAAAATTTTTCTACCTTAAGCTGTCATACCATTGGGAATAAAGCTCGAACATGGAAGCCTTATTCCCTTATACAAATAAAAAAAGCCTTTTAAATCTCAACTGTTTTTATCTCTGATTTCTTCTTGCCACATTTTCATTTTATGTTAAAATATTTAAGCAACGGGACAAATTTGGTTCATGTCTGAACACAACTTTCTATTTGGTGCAAATATTGTGAAAGAGGGTCCCCTAACACCAACCAAGCAACAGTGGCAGTTAACAACTATTATTCAGGCAATTAGTTTCAGGCAGTGGGTGTTGGTGAGAAGTTGCAAACAAATTTTAGAGCATTGGCAAAACGTCACACGTCTGTGTGTTTTGGCTGCATGATGCCCAGTGTGTTGGCATCAATTCAGCACCAAGAAAGCATCAAAACACAAACGCCTACTGCTGATTCCATGCAGCGAATTGCATAGTTTAGGCAGACTGTTGTTACACCTGTTGCTCATGGTGTGTATAGCTCCAACTGTGTTTCAGCACATGAATACATGCTTGGTTTGGTGTGTTTGTATTTTTGTGTGGGTGTCAGCTGTGCTGTTCTGAAGTGTGGTTTTTAATAAAACAAGATGAAGCTGTTTTATGGTGCATGTTACAATTACAGAGTAAGCTTAGCTGCCGCAGTCTATGTTTTTAATAATGACAGCTATTGAAAGCAGGTATGATTACCGAAAAAAGTAAGATAAAGAAATATATATTTTATGTACAGGAGCTCTGTATTACCTCTTTGAACAGAGTTTGTGTTTTTATGGATAATTCAGGTAAATAAATTATTTTGAATTCTAAATATCTACCAATTACCTTTGTCTTTTTAATTTGAATTCAATAGATTTCTAAAGCAACAGCAATGTTATGTTATCATGAAGTTTAAGGAACACCCCAGAAAGATCAAGGGTATCGTTGTGGAGAAGATTAGAGCAGATTTAGGCTACAAAAAGTTTTGCCACATGAACCTGGTTTTTCTATGGTCGAGCTTCCATATTTGCAACCTTTCTACAATGGTGAATGATGCGTCTTGTCCGTCCCGTTTTACTTCCTGAACAACAATCTGCGCATGAGCGAATTCGACGGCGAGTTATTTTTCACCACCGGTCGTTTTTGATTGGCTGTCATTTTCTATGGGATATTCCATTGAAATCGTTCTATTGAAAATTATCCTCTCCTATACCTTTAATGCATCATCCAGAAATGGAAAGGCTATGGTACAACCCGAACCTACCAAAATACGGCCGGCCCCCTAACCTTGAAGACAAAACAAAAGGAGCACTGATTAGAGATGCAGCCAAGAGGCCCATGGTGATATTGGATGAAATGCAGTGATCCAAAGCTCAGGTGGGGGAATCTGTCCAGAGGAAGACTTTTAAACATTGCACAAACCTATAGTCTTTATGGAAGAGTGGCATTAAGAAAGCCATGGTTAAAAACAACTATTATAAGCCCATTTCCCAGTTTGCCTGAATCTAACCTAAACCCAGGCAAGAAGGTGTGGCAAAATCTAAAAACTGCCTGTTCACAAATGTTCTTCGACCGAGCTGTTTTGCTAAAAAGAATGGGAAAAACACCAGTCACCAGATGTGCAAAGTTGGTACACACACACACTAAAAGTCTTGCAGCTGTAATTGCAGTAAAAAGTGGTTGAATTCATTCATGGAGGCTAAAGAGTTTTGCATTCTGCACTTTTACTTATTTATTTATTTTTAAAGAAAATATTTAAAAATGTTCACTTCTTTCCCCTTCGTGATTATATACAATTATTTTGTTGTTCTTTAAATTAAAATTCCAATAAGTAAAAATATATGGTAATGTTCTGGAGGTATGAATAGTTTTGCAGGCCCAATTTATCTCTTGCCCACAGACAAGGCAACAGATTAGCATCACAGATCCGACCAGCACTCAAGACAACAGACACAACAGACAAGAGTTTGACCAGTTTCTCCATTTGTTATTGTGTTTTAAAATATCTGATAGTAAACACACAAATACACTTGAATTATATGCTTGAACTAAAGAAGGAGCACTTACAGAGTAGCCTGTCATTACCAACAAAGAGCCTTGACTTCAAAGTTACAGACAACTTCCAATAAAGTCTTGGCTGAAAGATTAGAACAAAACCAGATCATCTCAGGAGAGATATCAAGGCATCCAAAGCAGAAATTCTTGTCTCTTTTCCATGACTACATCTTTAGATAGTGATCATGAATGCCACAAATGTAATATGAGACTGGAGACAGCCTTGGCAGAGTCCAATATGCACCAGGAACAGGTTTAACTTGCCAAAAATGTGAACATAGCTCTGTCTTTGCTTAGAGGTTTACTTGAAATGCCTGGTATCATCATCTCCAGGGGCACCTGAAGAAAATGGGGTACATAATACCCCTTTTCCACCAAGGGTTCGTTCCGCGCTGGTGCTAGAACCGACAAAGAATGCTGGTTGTAGCACTGAACCAGCACTGGAACCAGTTTGGTGGAAGAGAGGCTTAAGGGAACATTTGAATTGCTGATTTCACGTATTAAAAATAGTTTTTTTTAAATCACTTAACAAAACTTTCTATCTTCGTTTTAACTGTCAATAATGGTTTTATCATTGCTGAGCTGTTGCCTAGTTACAGAAGACATGTTAGTTAACTGACCTTCAAACTAAAAAAAGGGAGATGAGAGTGTTCAGAGCTAAAATCAATAGAAATCTTCCATTATCATTCAATGACTTAAAGTGCAAAGCAATTAAACAAACTTATCATCAAAACGGGCTGTGAATTATGTCTGCACAGAGCTGTTGGGTGTTGTGCCAAGTGGTGGATAGGCATTAGATATGAAAATATATCTCTTCTAAATCATCTGTGCATGTCACTCTCCAAGCTGATGCAACCACATCCAACTGTCACCCTTCACTGAACCTGAAAGCCCCAGTCATTTGTTTACATAAGGGACCTGCTAGTCAACCCATGTTAGTGTGGCTAGTGAAATACTGAAACTACAATAGCATAATATTTTAACAAGCATGTGAGCTCATAAAAAAAAATACAACTCTGTTTGTGTGAGCACACATAACGAGATATCGTTGGGTCTAAACAAAGAATCACTTTACCATCACCATTTGTAATAATCATAATACTAACTAACCAACATAAAGGATATATTTATAGGTAACACACACATATAAGACAATAAAAACTATGTATTACCTGTTTGATATAGGATTGTGTGATAAGGGAAAGTCACTGTAGAATTTTTCTCCCTATTTACATAAAATTATTCATTTATTCATTTATCACTGGTTATTTATGGAGGATAATCGTTGCTCTTGTAGTATTTATAGCAGTGGTAGATATTAACAAAGAACATTTATCTGAGCACTGTATTTAAGTACATTTGTGTGTACCTGTATTTACCTTACTTAAGACTTATTTTTTGGAACATGTGCGACTTACCACACTACATTTAAAGGATAAATATTAAGCCTTCAACCCAAATACATTTCTAGGAACTTTGTTCTAACGCATTAAGCATCATTAGTACAAAAATTTAGTTCTTTGTCAAGTCACCTCTTGTCTCCTGTATCCCCAGGTATAGCTGTTACTCTTTATCTGTTTATGAAATTGATTATATCCTGATATTTCTATGTAGCTCTAATGTATTCAGCTCCTCACCTGTCAGTCCACTATCCAGCAGCCAGCTCACCACCATTAGACTATAATCTTCTCAGCATCCCCAAGGTTATCTATATACTCTCCTATAGATGACAAACCTTAACCTTTACTCTACAAAGAACCGGATCCACTCCACCCATGCACCGCTCAGCCTCAAGTCACAGTAAGAAACACTCACTTGAAAGAATTTTAAATATTCTTGATCAATCGTCAAAAACACCAAATAACTTTCTTCCTTCTCCGGAGATGGTGGATGTTGAATCAGAATGGAAGAAGTCATCTTCCATGGTTTTCATGGAGTTTGGTGAAACTCCTCCCATGCCCAAGATTTTGCCGCAGCAGTCTTCTCAGCTGGGACTGCAGGTACCAATCTCCTGCTTCCTTAGTTCAACAGACCAAAATGACCAAGTAGGATTTGTTCTTGACAGCAAACCTCACCACCAGAGTCGAACAGTGGGTCCTATTGTTGAATGGTAAATGGACTTACTTATAAATCGCTTTTCCAATTGACTTGACCACTCAAAGCGCTTTACACAAAAGCCTTATTTCACCACATGCATCGATAGGCCCACCTTGAGTTTTAGTGCCTTGCCCGGGGGCATATTGACATGTGACAGGGAGCAGCTAGAACTGAACCTGCAACTTGCTTGATTGCAACACGGCCACATTACCCAACTGTCCACAGCCACCCAACCACATTGTTGATAGCACAACAGGCACTGACAATTCTGCATCCATAGCTATGGTTAACAATGAAGATGCAGAACATGGCCCATTCGGACTCGATGTCCCCTCCCTGATGTTGGGCAGCAAGTATGCCCACTCCTACTCTGAACAGGTGGAGCCCAGGACGAGGTTGCCACATTTATTATGGTTGCAAATTCTACTATATAAATTAAAGTTTTCTTTCCTACAGTGTAAAAGCTGAAAACCAGTACATGTGAAACTGGTCTAGAACTTTATTGTATTAACAGTAATGTTGGCCAATCTATAATACCAATTACGATTATTTAGATCCGGTATAGCAATTGAAAGCAAATTACATTTTCACTTTTATAGTCAAATGGAACTTTGAAACTATCCTTGAGTAAGACTGAAAGAAAAAATCCATTATTTAACTTGGTTTATTGTTGTAGGGCAGCAAGTAGAAAAACAGATCCTAATATTAAAAACAAGAGAAAATCAACATTTAATTGCATACAATTTAATTTCATACAATTTTAAGCATCTTACAGCCTTCCAAACACATTTTTAGTGCATCCTGACCAGCATAATCAGAATTATTTTGCTCTGTTCCTTATTTTTTAAGGTATTTACATTTCACAAAAACAGAAACATGGCTCTTTGTTTATACCTCTAGGTTAAGATGAATGAAATAAACCATCAAACCATAAAATATATTGTTCAATATGGTACTACATAATATTCAGAATGATCTTTATTTTTGATGCCAGTTTTGTTTTGTTTTTTTATTTAAACAATTATACATTATCTCCTATGTGGTAGAATCACGTTTAGTGAAAATGAATAACTCAATTCAGACACAAAACGGGCAGGATAATTGTACTCCATCCATTTAAAGAAAAATGTATGCTTAGAACACTACATAAGACCTCTTTCACATCACAGATAACAATTTCCTTTTCCACACAAAACATGTGGCTTCAAATTGCTGTGAATCTATTAACCAGTTTATTTCCCACTAACTCTCTATCACTATTTTATAAAAGAAGCCCTGCGACACAGCATGTATGATGTATGCTGCCTGTTGTGGAAAGGAAGTGAGGAAGACAAACCCTGACAGCCCCAGGGAGTCAAATGAGAAAAGGAAAAAAACTTGATTATAATGCTCTTAACGACTCTGCTAATTACCACAGATGCTAATTAACTGAAGCTTCAAGTTAACTGCACAGAGGGTAATCATAGTCTGGAATGGAGACAGAAGTTGCAGTCAAAGTATCATCTCCTAGACGTTTGCGGTACACAATAAGATCTCGCACATTGCACTGTCATAACCCAGAAATTTTTGCAAGCCTTTAATGTTGATGTGCCCTCAAGAAAAAAAGGGACGGTTTGTTTGTAAACTGATCTTGGCAACATACTATAAACAGACACAAATGAAGACATTACAGATAACCATACATTTTAAGGACAATTATGGTTAACAAGACTGCTTCCATTCTTATCTGTTTGTGGGTCAAATTTTGTTGTAACATTATTTTTTTTTTGCAATAGGTTATCTTCTATGATTTAGCTCATTCAATCTTTTCTGCAGCTCTGACAAGCTCTGCTAAGAGATTTTCCCAACAGCATAAGGCTGCAGGGATTGTGTCTTCTATATGATGAGCAGTATGAGCTTTCGGCCACACATTACTTTTGTAAATTGGCAAGTTTACAAATTTTACTCTGAACTGATTATGTTCTTTGACAAGCTTGCTTTGTCACCAAGAAGACTTAAATCAAAATTATAAGGAAAATTCTTCTAGCCATATTTCAGCCATGTTTTTCATCTTACGACTCTCTGTAAATGTCAGATTTGCATAGTGTTCAATACAACTCCTTCAGAAGTACCAAGTGCAACTCCTCTTTTTAATTCTTTCCTTGCCTGGTTTCTTAGTTTATGTTTTTGCAAAGCAGCAATAGAGTTTTTGGAGTTACCAAACCCCTCAGTACTCCTTTGTCCTTATTTTTTTACACTAATGTTCTCTCACAAATCTCTGAATAATTTACAAAGTAAATTTATTAAGTGAAATTAATTCACTCCTTGGTGAAATATTTTAATATTTTCTATTTAAAGGAAATCAGTTGCATTGGAATTTAGGAATAAATTAGGAACAGGGGGTGACACGTGCATACCCACCTTATGGAAGTATATTTACAAGAAGAAAACCATGGAAAATCCTCTCAGGACTGTAACTTTATGTAAAATTATCTACATATATTTAAGGACTTGTGGTTGTTACATGAAAAATGGTGGAAATGGTTGAGAGTTTTAATACATGTCTGTAGGTGTATGTATTCTCTTTCACTTGAAAGGGTTATAAAAAAAATCTATTTTTTTTTTATGTTTTTTGGCTGGGGGGACCAGAGGCTGCCATTTGTGCAGCTCTGAGAGGTTCACATACACAGAGGAAGCAAATGAGACAGATCTGGTTTTGATAAACTGAAGTCTTACTGTAAGGTGAAGTGTTTGGATCAGCTGATTTCGAGCCAAGTTCGGAGCTGGAAACTCGAAAAAACTCGGTCCATGTCTCCAGGGAAAGCCGGTCCACGCAGCGGGACGTCCTGGTTCGGGCTGATTGGTCCTTGAACACGGAGCTGAAGAGAAGCGGCTTGTTGCGGATTCTGTTGTCCTCTGGTTGCAGCCTGGAAAGCAATGTCGTCACAGTGAAACAAACGCCTCATCTTTAATGTTAGACTACCAGCCTTATCCAGAGTTTTAGAAGCTGCATGTCCACCTGTCGTCCTCTGTATAATCTGGCAGTGCTACCATAAAAATGTATCAAAGGGTTGCTTCCCCCAGTTAAGCTTGGCTGCTAAATTGTGGAATTCAAATACATACTAACCTCTGGTATAAACAGAGTAACTGAGATTTCACTTCCACTACAGAAGGATGAAATTACGCATTCTGCAATCCCAAAAATGTATTTATTGCATGCTGGTGACATTACATTATGCTGATGCTGACCATTCCTAGGTATGGCCAGATACAAGGTAAGTGAACATGGCAACCTTAGAGCTGAAGGTGGCCCAGAGCTGAAACTAAGTGCTAAAGCTCAGGGCAATGCATTCGTTATTATACGATGACCAGACATCAGCAATATTAGGAAAGGAGCAAGTGTGAACAAAGCATGCATGACACACACTTGAATAGTGATTCTTATAACTCTATTAGCAGAAGAGTAAAAAGAATAAAATAAAATAAGCAAATGTAACTTCTAACAATGTATTTATTAAGCAGAAAATTCTAAGATAACTCTAACAAACTACATTAATATTTGAGGACTTCCAAAGTTATGTTCAACATAATCCATTATTGGTAAAACACTTAACTAAAACAGAAAACTTCAAAGAAGGTTTTATTAGAGAAAGAAATAATACGTTTTTAAATGTGCAAAATATATTCATTTAGCCGTGCTGCTAAACATCCTTGTCCCTGAGCTGAAGAAGCAGGCTGGTTTCATTAATTTAATCTACTTTCATCCTTAGGCTTTGATCCTCCACTGCTGCTGTGTCTACATCTCTAAAACAACAAAGCACTTGTAGGTGCACAATTGACTCTGCAGCACGCCGGTTGTCCAGGGCTTTTATGTCTCTAGGGAACTCATGTCTATTGGGATGGCTGTTTGATTCACCGGCTTGACCTTGCTGCTGTGGGCGTTAATGACAGCCACGTTTTTTTTGTGCTTGTTTGTGTGAATTTGTGTCTACTTACAAGTTTCTGAGTGGGAAGAAAAAATTGCAGCAAGATATGTGATAGACAAAACAGTGGAGATATCTGGCTGTCTGATGTATCCTCTACAGCATTCTGTGTTTTATATAGTATAGTTACTCAATATTCTCCTAAAATTAGGTCTCAAAACTCTACCTACATGGTATAAACATGCATTACATCTATCACACTGAGTTTGCTTTCCTGTAAAACTGTGTAACCACATACTAATTAAGTTTTAGCACCATTTTATCTTATTGGTCTTCAGATGAAGACTTCTGCCTACAGGCCTGACTTAATTTGCTCTGGTAAGTGCAACTGTGCTGTTGTTGGACATGGTAATCACTCAAAGCCACTGCACCACTGGCACACAGGCAGACAAGCTATGTTGACAGTAGAATTTAAATTTTAATAGTAATACACTTTTTGTATGCCAGGATAACAAAAACTAGCATGAACTACATGAAAACCTTAACATAAATGACAAATTATGCTCAATAATATTCCTTTTGTTCCTTTGTGAAAACTTTTTGTTGCCCCACAGGAAACAGGTAAGCAAACAAACATTTATTGACAAAAGTCATGGATGTGTAAAAACATAAATATCTAAAAAAAGAAAAAAAAGTCACATCACCCTTTCCCAGTAAAGAAATGTGAAAAATCCGATCTCTGGTCACAGACGCTGCTAGTCCATTGATGAGGCAGTAAAGGATAAACGGAGCAGCTCTGGAGTCATTTGGTGCCTGGATGTTGAACTCTGATGGTACTTCCAAGCCCTCCTCAAGTTCCTGTAATACATCTAATGATCTCAAGTTGCTTACTTGTCTCTTGTGTCCCTAGTAACTCTCTCGTGCTTGCAAACCCAGGTATCCTCTTAAGATCCATCTCTGGAAGATCCTCACACCACCAACAAGACAGTCCCCTCTATCTCCCTGGGTTCATCCGTGCTCTCAGTCCACCCTACAGGGACACTTGACAGCCACCATCCACCTGCCGACGCACCCCTGGATTCCTCAGCTAAACAACAACACACCACAAACCAGAGAACCCAGACCCGGTCATCTCTCCCTGATGGTAAAACTCTTCAACTCAAGTAAAACCACAACTCATCAATCATTCATTCTTCCGAGAAACAATTCACTCACCTGTCTACTTTCCTCCAGAGCTCTTGGTTCCCAATGGCACAAGCACAGGTCCCCTATCCAGATCCTACTTTCCAGCCATCACATCATTCAATAAATAAACATACTTTTATTTACTGACCCCTGAGTTGTCTTCCTAAAGCCATGAGATTACCAACAAGTTTTATGTTAAGAGTTTTTAAGTTCTCAGTTTCTAGTAACTTTAATGTAGAAATGACATTACATGGCCTTACTTAAGTGGCATATAATTATCTTGCCACCACTTTGCAGGATGGTAAAGGGGGAGAGAGGAATGTGCAAACCTCACTGCCAAGTCTCCATAACAATCACAAGATCCCACATATTCAATATATAATACACATTGATATAAAAGTCAACAGTTGCTGGGAAGTAATTTCAGAAAATAAGCATTTATGTTCTGCTGTCTCAAACAAATATAAAGGTTTTTGAAAAATACTACAAATTTAATAATAGATAAGTAAACAGTCAATTTTTGGATTAATAGTAATAGGTGGCTCCAATGCTTTGTTATGGCAGGCACCACAAGAGAGATGTGCTTTGGTCAGATGAGACTAAGATTTAAATGTTGGCAGTAATTGGGATGGTTTGAATCCAAGCCTCCTCTCCTCTTTGCTCCCTTGTAGTATTTCATCCGTTCTTCACATAAACCTGGACCCAGAAGGTGGTTCTAATTAGATAGCATACATAAAAAATGTTGTTTTAAATCATGAGGAACAGAAGGGAAGAAAAACAACAAATTTTTGAGTGAAAAACAAGGAGGAAAGACATTTGCTTCATCTTGAAAAAGCTTAGATCCTTTAATGTATGCAACAAAATATTAGTAATCTTTAATCAGTCTGTTGTCTCCAGCAACATCCTATTTATGGTTGTTTGTGAATCAGAGCCAGTGACAGTGACAAACAAGCTAATCATGAATGCTCAGGCTGGAGACATTTGGGACTGTGGTGGACGATGAGAGCACTGTAGAAATTGTTATCCATCATAGTCAATCTCATGCTAAACCTTGACCATCACCTCCAGCGCACACATAACTGACAGGGAGCGCCTTCTTCAACTTACTGTTACAGCCCCACCAGCTAACAGGCACATTTAAAATGTTTTTTAAATTAATTCTGGTTACTGATCATCTTTTTTTCTTCTTATGTGAATGTGCTTTGACCAAAACAGTACATTTGGAGATTTGGAAATTTCCCTGCTTTTTTTTTTTTTTTGCAATAGGTTATCTTCTATGATTTAGCTCATTCAATCTTTTCTGCAGCTCTGACAAGCTCTGCTAAGAGATTTTCCCAACAGCATAAGGCTGCAGAGATTGTGTGTTCTGTATGATGAGCAGTATGAGCTTTCGGCCACACATTACTTTTGTAAATTGGCAAGTTTACAAATTTTACTCTGACCTGATAATGTTCTTTGACAAGCTTGCTTTGTCACCAAGAAGACTTAAATCAAAATTATAAGGAAAATTCTTCTAGCCATATTTCAGCCATGTTTTTCATCTTACGACAATGTAAATGTCAGATTTGCATAATGTTCAATACAACTCCTTCAGAAGTACCAAGTGCAACTCCTCTTTTTAATTCTTTCCTTGCCTGGTTTCTTAGTTTATGTTTTTGCAAAGCAGCAATGGAGTTTTTGAAGTTACCTAACCCCTCAGTACTCCTTTGTCCTTATTTTTTTACACTAATGTTCTCTTACAAATCTCTGAATAATTTACAAAGTAAATTTATTAAGTGAAATTAAATCACTCCTTGGTGAAATATTTTAATATTTTCTATTTAAAGGAAATCAGTTGCATTGGAATTTAGGAATAAATTAGGAACAGGGGGTGACACGTGCATACCCACCTTAAGTAAGTATATTTACAAAAAGAAAACCGTGGAAAATCCTCTCAGGACTGTAAATTTAATTATCTACATATATTTAAGGACTTGTGGTTGTTACATGAAAAATGGTGGAAATGTTTGAGAGTTTTAATACATGTATGTGTATGTCTTCTCTTTCACTTGAAGGGGTTATAAAAAAAAATCTATTTTTTTAATGTTTTTTGGGTGGGGGGACCAGAGGCTGCCATGTGTGCAGCTCTGAGAGGTTCACATACACAGAGGAACCAAAGGAGACAGATTTGGTTTTGATAAACTGAAGTCTTACTGTAAGGTGAACTGTTTGGATCAGCTGATTTCGAGCCAGGTTCGGAGCTGGAAACTCGAAAAAAACTCGGTCCATGTCTCTAGGGAAAGCCGGTCCACGCAGCGGGACGTCCTGGTTCGGGCTGATTGGTCCTTGAACACGGAGCTGAAGAGAAGCGGCTTGTTGCGGATTCTGTTGTCCTCTGGTTGCAGCCTGGAAAGCAATGTCGTCACAGTGAACAAACGCCTCATCTTTAATGTTAGACTACCAGCCATATCCAGAGTTTTAGAAGCTGCATGTCCACCTGTCGTCCTCTGTATAATATGGCAGTGCTACCATAAAAATGTATCAAAGGGTTGCGTCCTCCAGTTAAGCTTGGCTGCTAAATTGTGGAATTCAAATACATACTAACCTCTGGTATAAACAGAGTAACTGAGATTTCACTTCCACTACAGAAGGATGAAATTACGCTTTCTGCAATCCCAAAAATGTATTTATTGCGTGCTGGTGACATTACATTATGCTTATGCTGACCATTCCTAGTTATGGCCAGATACAAGGTAAGCGAACATGGCAACCTTAGAGCTGAAGGTGGCCCACAGCTGAACCTAAGTGCTAAAGCTCAGGGGAATGCATTCGTTATTATACGATGACCAGACATCAGCAATATTTTGTGCTTGCAGAGGAGATAAAAAAGCTACATCCACTGCATAACAAGGTTTCTTCTTATGTGATAAACATGCTCAAAAATTACATCTGCAACCCATAATCCATTTCAGATATGTCCATCTATTAAAGGTCTTTGGTATCAACAAAAAATTTACTGTCCCATTTACATTACCAGTCCATTAGACATCACAGATCCAAATTGGTCTCTCTGAAAGACTACCATTGTCATTTGTTTCCAATGTCATTTGTATATGGAACCCACTTCTTGTTTTAAGATAGGTAGGCTACATCTACCTTTTCAACAAAATTATTTAACATTACTTGATAAACAAACATTTATAAGGCAAATTACTATTTAATTATGTTGCTCGCATTTAATATTAATATTTTTGTTGAACTAATATAGGAAATTGTCACTTTTAAAAATCCTGGTAGCAGCCAAATTTGAGTTTGCAGTGGTTTGAACATGTGCATCTATTAGACTCTAAAAATCCAAGGTAACAAAAATGCAGCATGACATCAGCCCTCTGTGTAGAAATAAACTTTAGAAGTATTATATGGTTGGAGAATAGCAATCTGACCTCTAGATATGGCAACAGACCAAGGATACTTTGCAGAATACTAATGGAACCTGCAAAAAATTATGCTTTCTCCTGTTTTTGTTTTACAGCAAGTGAGTTATGTGTTCAAGATTGTTATCGGGCAGATTTACATCTGAACATACTGTTGCTACAATGGAGTATGTAAATTAATTCGGTGACATTATTAGAGAAGACAATTGTCTCATCGCAGGTATAGATAAGGGATTCACCAATTCCCACCTCCCCATTTTATCCCACAGCTACTCAAATAAACGTAGAGATAACAATAATAAACATTGATATTACTACAGAACAAGACTTGTGACAAGATAACAATGTAATTGCCTTGTCATTTTAATAAAGTGTCATTAACTATGGCCAATTTTTAGTTACTGAGTTGTACATCCTTTTTTTCCCCTCTTCCAAATCAGAAAGTTCTGTAAACAGAAAGCACACTGTAAGTGTGTTTGTACCACTGCCGGATTTATGTGTTTAGAGGATAAAGATGTTATGACATAGCCCTGTGTCTGTTTAATATTGTAGCAGAAACTCGTTTGTTTATTTTTTCCTAAACACTACAAGAAAATCCCTTTTAGCAAGTCTTTCTGCTCTGCTCTACTCCTCCGCACCCGCCCGCAAACTTACAAGCATCGCATGCTGACCTCACATTACACAGTACACCACACAGAGGCATCACTCGATTAAACTTGCCTGCTCATGTTAGCACTAGTTGTCTAATAGCATGTTCTCCCGTTGGCATCGAGCTGAACCACTTTCATTCATGCTGCTCTCTTCAAGAAGGAATTAAATAATGCCATGGCACTGACATGGATACAAAGTGTAACACATGCACAGCTGATAGACTATAATTTTAACAGTCATGATCACTGGTGACAAGAGAATCTTTAATTGTATAAAATTTGTATTCAGCATTTTCTAAAATAAATAAAAAAGTCCAGATATTAGCGAAATGTCTTTTGAAAATGTTTCAACAGAGAGATTATAGATGTCATGTTGGTTAAGTTTCTGACCCACATAAAAGCGAGGACTCTCAGGAGTACAATTATAAAATTTATTGAGGAGTTGGATGTGATCTTGAACCAGCAGAGACCAACAGCAATGTATGACAGAGGGGAACCAGAGAGGATCGGCGGTGAGAATCCAGACTCGGCAGGCAACGAACAGTTCGGAGAGCAACTCAGAGGAAGCGGGAACGACGCAGGAGACCGGAGACCAGGGGTAAGCAGAACGGGTGAGGTGATGCAGGCGGAGCGTGATGAGTAATGAGAACAGTCTTACATTGTAGATTGATAGTGGTGAACGCCAGGAGCAGTGAGTTGTGAGTCTTTCCAGTCCGGCCAGGTTGTCCAGGGGGAGAGCACGATGGATGATGGAGGCTGGAGCGAGCAGACCGAGCTGAACCAGGTGAGCGGTGAACCAGAGGATTGTGATGATCGAGAGGTAACTTGAAGGTGGAAACCTGGGTGGAGCACAGGAGTTGTTGAGGAGCACAAGGTATCAAAATAATCAAAACGGTGAATAACTAGAAGGCTGAGGACTAAAACTGGAAAACTAGAAAACTGGAAAACACAAACAAACATTAACTAGGGAGCAAGTAACACTAGAGTAACTAGAGTGGCACTAAGATCAAATGGTGACTGGAAGCAACTAATACTCAGGCGTCGAGTAGATGGTCCACCGCTCCTCTTATACTGGTCCAGCTCGTTACCACCAAGTGGCTGCACCTGGCCAGGTGAGCAGCTGGAGAAGGTGCTATAGCAGAGGAACTCTGGCGACCCCCAGTGGACAAACTAGAAAGTGACTTAACCTGATAATAGAGTTACAAAGAATAATTCCATTCTGCCTTTAATGCACATGTTTGTACAATCAAATTTGCAATATACATATATTTAAAGAAATTAGTTAAGAAATCAACATTTAAATATGTGTATGCTAACTGTATATTGGTTGTTCTACTTCATGATTTCTGCAATACTTGAAAACTTAATAAAACTGGAAACATTTTCATTTTCATCACGTTCATTTCCAGAATGTAGATCTCTACACACAACACTAACTAATGTTTTAGATGCATCCATTGTTCAACACATTTAAGTTAAAATTGTAACATCTTATAAAATGAATGCCTCACTTTATTTCCACCTTCAGTCTTCATAAAAGGGAGTGTGACTGTATCCCACATATCAACTTTCCAATATTTACTCACTCTCCTGTGAAGGTTTGAACATTTTGAGACTTTTTTCCACAGGCCTCCAAAGGTGAGCCTAGAGATATGTTGTCAAGGCTCTGTTGTCAAATTTAACTCATTTGTGTGTTAATCTTCATGGTTGGACTCACTTTGATGTGGAAAAATGAAATCTTCATATGTCTCACAGACATGGAAAAATTAACGCTCAAAACTGATATTAGGAGCTATTCATAGTTTTATTCTACTTGACAAAAACCTCACTTCCATCTAAAGAAAAGTAACCGGAGCCATCACCCTATAAAGGCACATTATCGAAAATTAGGCCAAATACTTTTTACGATCAGATCGTAATACATTCTTTCCTAAGTTTTTCAAAATTTTTGCCACACTAAAAAAAAATTTTTAAGAAGACTTTATGGTCTACTATCAAGTCTAGATATATATATATATTATTTATTGAAGATGGCTTTAGCCAATGCTGCAAATTAGCAAATATCTTTGGTTCAAGGGTATGTAAGCTCACATTTATTACATTGACAAATTTGGTTGTTTTGCACTTGAATTGTGTTGGACAATTTGTCACATTATGGAGAAAAGTGACAATGTTTTAATATACAAAATTCCTACATTCTTGCAAGGGACCATCCATCTTAGGAGCAACTGTAAATAGGCTGTTTGTTAAATAATCAACATGTCTAATAAAAGTAAAAATAAATCGTTGTGGAGCTCCATTGTAAAGCTTTCCTCTAAACATGGTTATTATTCTTGTCCAGATTAGCTTCTTTGATTGAAATTGAAATTATTGCTTTTTTTGTCTTTACATGTTAATTATTCTTGAGCTAATGGTCCTGGACCCAGGGGATATGAAAATTGGTAAATATGTATAATAAAGTATTCATTTACATGAAATATAAATGTCAAACAAAAGGTTAACACACCAGTCTATAATTAGGTCACACATACTAGAATTGTTGTTCATTAATTAGAATTAGATAGGTCTATCAAAATACTATTTTTGTAGTTCTCTTTTTTTAATCAAGTCAGTGAATTTCTTTTAATGTACCTGAAATACAAAAACCTATTAACTATTACTGAAAGCATATTAATACATTTTTTTCATATGCATCCTTGTGAAGCCATCCTCATTCCTCATGGCTTGTTTATTGTCAGGTTGTACTGTGCAGGCAACTGAAACATCAAAATCATTTTTTTCCTCTCCAGAAATGTGTTACATAATTTATAATAGATTTACAGCATGCAACCCTTGTGTTACCAGAAAAGCCTTTTTCTTCATTTTGGGATCTCTGATGGATCCAAATTGTTTTTTTCAATCTCCAATAGAAAAACATTATAGAAGCAGAAATTAGGTAAATTGAGCATAGTATTTCTCAATGAATGTAAAACTCGTATGTACAGTATACAGTGTTATGTTACTAAAACATAATTTTTTGTTTCCAGATGACCAAGGTTTTTAAGCCGAATGGCTAAAGATTTCTTGTTTCTTATACAGAAAACCATAATCACAAGTTTTAATTTCCTACAAATCCAGTCATCATTGACAGAATCACTGGGGGAGATAGACAAGTGTATAATGAAAGCAGTCCACTTGGAGCTTCTATGGTTACCACAGCCACTTCCCATATTAAAACACAACGTCTGGCATCTTTTCCCGATCATTCTTATAAATCAGCATACACTATCTGCAGATAAAAGAACTATGCTCAATTGATTTTCTGAAATAGATTTGACAGCTCACTAGCAGTTTAGTCTTGTTGGCCTTACTCCTGCAGCACAGACATAAATAATAAACTACTCATATTAAAACAAAAAAAGATGTGAAACTCACAAGAAATGCTCTTCATCCTGTTGGATCAAGTGAAACAAAGTTTTTTTTTTGTATTATTACTTCAGGGGTCATAGTTTTAGCCTCATGGAGGTAGTTGTTACTAAACTAAACTGATTCAGTAGCTTTGCTTCCTTCAGCTTGTGCAAATTATTAACAGGTAAACTGGTTATTAAAAGTATGATGTTGCTTAGTCTTTAAGTACATTTCTGAAATACCAGGAATTAAAGTAAGGGACCTTATTGTCTTATTGTTGTTGTTTAGATGTTTGCTTTGTTTACACTGGCTCCTTCACGTTGCATAGTAAGAACCCCAAGAATAAAGTTTCAAGCTTAATATTCAAATACTTGATACATGTTTAAACATTTGTTTCTGAGTTACATATTTTAAACCTTATCAAACTAAAAGGTTTTTCTTAAAGGTTTCATACACAAATGAGCTACTTTAGAAATTGCTGCACTCACGGTGGCAGTATAATAGAGTAGCTATGAATAAATCTGTATGGTTTTGGATGCTATGAGACGGGAATGATTAGCGTGCTAAATGCTAAAATAATACTTCCTCAAACACCAAGATTGAAAAGGTTTCATGGACACACTTAGTCATACATGGACACACCAGAACATGCACAGCAGGACCAAAAAGCCTAGAGCAAAGGAAAAACTTATAATAGTAACTCATAATAGTCAGATCCTCAACCTTTGTTTGCCTTTCTAACCACACACCCAGAGATTTGAAGACGACCAGCAAAAGTAAATAAAGTGGATTGCCTGTGCATACCAATTCAGGACATGTTACCGTTTAATTTTGTCTGTGCTGCCAAGATATTAACCTGATAATGTAATGTATCTTTTTTCAGTCGGAGGTTTTCCAGATTTGTTGCAAGACAGACTTCCATCGGAGCTCTTTCTTGTCCACAGAATCAAATCCACAGCAACTATTTAAAGACACTTAAATGATAAGAGGAAGGACAACATGCAATTTATACTTCAATTTTAAACCCTCTTTTTGTATGTCGCTTTGGATAAAACCGTCTGCTAAATGCATAAATGTAAATGTAAATTTTGCATTTGGATAATTTCATTTAACTGAAACAGACTTTTTTCCCATTCAGAAAACATAAATCATCAACTAAAAGTAAAGAGCATTGCAGTATTACTGAAATTAAATGCATGTATCATGAGTAGCTCTCAATACAACATTGAAACATGTCCCATGTGAAATGGCTTGCAAAAATACCTCGCTATCAGTGTTGCAAGTGATGAGAAACTGCATGTCCTCACTGTCAGTCATTCAGTCAGTTGGGAACACACTGGTTACGGCAGGTCATAATTTAGCTATGAATTCATCAAACGAAGAGATATCACAGTATTTCATCCCATAATTTCATCAGGCAGACAGCCTTTTAAATATACTGCTACTGTTTTGCCTAGCCAAAGATATAGCATTCATACTGACCTGAGATGCCGTTTAGAGAAATAAACACAGCTAAAACCAGATATCTACACAAAACGACACTAAAACGTGTACTAACAATAACTGATTTGTAATTCCTAAACTATTTCCAATAAACATTTTATGAAGAGGATACTCCACTAATCAGTTGGGATAGTGTTGTCAGTTTTGGAAGCTATCTTAAGTTTTCCAACAAATGTAGAAATATTCATTAAGCCTAAACCAAAAAGTTACTCTGATTCAATTTTAGAAAGTAAGAATTAGAGGTCATGATTTAGGCATGATTTAAGTTGTGTACTCATTCAAAAACAAATCTTTAAAACAATAATAATATAACTAAGATGTAGGTCTGCATGCAGTTGAAGTCATCCAGTGGGGAAATATTAAAGTTATAGCTTGAGTTTACAAAGCACTTGAGTATTTTCAGTGAGAGTTATGCACTTCTACAGATAGCATCATACAATAATCATACCTCACACTAACATAAATGACTCAGAGTAAAACATTATGTCCCATCTGGTAGCGTAATTTATAAACCATTAAGACACTGAGTGTGCAGAGGTAATGCAAAAAAGCCCAAAGGCAGAAAACAAAATAAGCAATATTTTGAACCACAAACAACACAATGAAAAAACTGTAATAATATAAGAAAGACAAGAGGGAAGATAGGGAAAAAAAACAGTTGAAGTAACGGAAATAAATGGAGAAATACATAAATAAGTCATCTGTATACCAGCTTGACAGAGGAGTGAAAGCTATTTTTTGGATTAGGACTGTCTGTAGATTAAGGTTGAAAGCTTTCACTGAAGTACTCCTTATCTTGCCTGCGAATAATACCAAAGCTTCAAAATCATAACCTCAAACACACAAACACACATTGATTTTGTCCTCTACTTTATGGAAAATTGTGTGTGTTTGGATGGAAAAAGACTTATTGTGCTTCACTGCACCTGTGGGAAGTTTAAAGTATCCAGAGCTGGATAAATGGTCTGGTCTTTGAAGCATGTCTGCAATTTGACCAGTCTGCTATTTATGAGAGTGTAAGAAGCAATGTGAAAGATGGGGGAGCGAGAGCGACAGGGGTCAAAATAGAGAGTGAGATGAGAGAAGTACGCATGCTCGGAGTCAGCAAGGGGTAGGAAGATGTACATCGAAATGTGCTGCAGATGATTTGTTGAATGAATACCTTTTAATTTTTCTTCTCTGATGCACTTTCTCTGTGCAGAAAGAAGAAGTGGAAGGATGGAATGATAATCAACGTAAAATTTCCACATTATGACTTAAAGTCTTGCAAACCGCTTTGATATTTATTTAATGCACACGCATTAAATTAGATATTGACTTGCCTATTACAACACACTTCGTATGTTTAACTAAACACGATTAAAAAAAAATTATCCATGTTTGTTCACTTTATCCTCAGTGCAATTTATTAAACAAACCAAACTCCATTTATAGCGGAATTGCCCATCCTTAAAGTGCTGTTAGCTTAAATAAAACAAATAACCTGTGAAGAGGAGCACATTTAAACTCTAAAGACCTTTTAGATTTCTAGGCATGTACTCAGGGAAGATTTGTAATTCCATAAGGTAAATGTACTGTTTAATACCTCTCTGGGTCCTTGTACAGGACCGATACTGGGTGTTAAAAGTGTCTCTGTTTGTGCACCTGTTTTTCTGTACCCTTGAAAAACAATGAAAACCATCATGTTTGTTATATGTGGAAAGAGGACAGAATATTCCCAAAAAACATCTAAAAAGGTGCAGACCGAACTGACAAACTGACTATTTCTGATTTTAAAAGGAAAACATATATATTTCTTTTAAATCTCTTTTCATTTTCATCTTTTTAATGAAACCATTGTAAAAGTGCTTGATGTGACAGAAACCAGCATCTTGGTACATACCTGTGTATGTCATAGAAACTAACTTAAAACATAATACCTTTGCATGTAAGATATATAGCTGTCTTGCTAAGATTTGACAAAACAAATGAAACTTATAAATGTGGAAAATGGGTATAACAGATCAAATACACTTCTGCATAACAACTTACCTTTTAGTGGCAAAGGAAAAGGAACATTTATGGACCTGATACTGTACAACATCCAGCGCTATCATAGCTTAAGCAATGTACTCACATATCTTTTGGAGATGATAAAACATTTATTTGATACCAAATGCTTTTAAGGGCTCCATGTATTATCACTACAACCTACTTTATTATTAATTTATCCATCCATCCATTGTCAACCGCTACTTTTCCTTGCAAACAGCCTGACACACACAAGCTCCTAAAGACAATTTCTAAAAAAAAAAAAAAAACAATCAACCTAGCAACATGTTTTTCTGCTGTAGGAATAAAACACAGTTACAGTTACTGGAGAGAAAGGTGACATATATTGGAAAAAATAAACATAAAAGCTCTATTCTGAAAAATGTCCAGCAGGGATGTAAACCCAAAATTTGGGCCACAGTAGCTGCTTAATTCAGATATACTTGTGAGACGGGGTCTTACAAGTATATATTTTTTATTGGCTTTGATTATCAGAAAGATTTATTCAAATTACTAAATTATCAACATCTGGTATGAATTGCTAGGCCGTTGGGCCTGATATTTGATTTAACTTACTGTCAATTCATTATTGATTATTTGTCCTTTTAGGGTCTTCCACTGAGCTTTAATATGTAAAAGGGCCCAATTAACTAACAAATAAAAAATTAAAACTCTTGCTTAAACCCAATAAATACAGTGTGGAAAATATCCAACAACACTTAATTCACAAATTAGCAATAATTTTGTCAGATTCCTTTTATAGAAAAAGGTTACACATTTAATGGCAGATTTTTATTTGATACATTTTTCATGCTTTTAATGATCTTTATTTTTCCCCATGCTCATGACAAGCTGCAAACACAAAACGGAAGATTGAATTACTCGTTCACTATACATTACATATAATATATTTGAAGTTGCCTTGTGTGCACTGCATTTGTAATAGGGACAACCCTAACTTTAAGTCTGAGATGTATCTTTTAGTTGGTTCACTGTACATAGAGTAGTATAGAGCAGCCTTCATCGATGTTTTTATGATGCTTCAAACAGTATTTCCTCTAGAGACTTTGTTTCCAGGCCAGATGCATGCTGCTGATTAAGAAACTGTGGCATCTGATGTGGCTATAAAGCACAATATACTCTAAAATATACTGATTTAGATGCTAGTGCATGCATGCGCTTTCACACACACAGCTTCAAAATGAACGTAACATTACCTCAAACATCATGGACGTAAATAAAAATATGCACTGTATCGATCTGACATATTTTCCAACCAGATCTGAAGCTTTATATCGATGAGAGTGGAGGTTGAAGTAATGCCTGTAAGCACAAACTTCGAAGAAAAGCCATGGTATAAAGGAACCCCCTGTCAAATACTATAGCTTTTATTGTTCATAACTTATGTATAAAACATTGTTCCTACTTTTGCATAACCGAAAGAGTATTTTGTCACGTTTTTCTGCATGCGGGAGAATACATACTTCTCATTTGAACTTTGGTTCTTAGCTCAATAAAAGTATGTGTTGGGTGCACACTATACACTGCATCTACAAGGACAAATAGGTTTTAAACATGGCTGTGAGCACTTTGAATTGGGGGTGTCTCTGTTCTGTCTTCCTTTCATCCTATGATTCTGTAATTAGTTGATTGCCCCTTGCTGTCAGGGCCAAATTAGACATAGTAATTAATGATTAGATAGGTCAGGAAGAAGGTGTGTGTGTGTGTGTTTGTATATGTCAGAGAGGGGGTTGAATTTGAGATTAGCAATTATCATGGATGTATACTGTATATAGTTGGCTTGTGAATGTCAGCATGCAGCTTGTTTAGATTGACGGAAAGGTAAGAGCCTGCTTGTGTTGCTACTTTGTAACACCCCTACACAATATAATAGTCCTGAATCTCAATATTGTTAACCAAATACATGTGTTGCTTTCACCAAGAAAAAAATCCTTGGAGCAATAAAGGCAGTCTGATTCCAATTTAAAAAGTTAGACAATTAACAGTACTGAGCGGCCTAAAGCATGGCTGCTATGTACTTCTGAAGTGGCAACATTTAATATTTGGTAATAATTGTGAATTATGTGGAAATATACAAATCCCTTTATGTTTATCACCACTACATTTTATAAAAACAGAGAAACAACGTATATGTTTTTGAATACCAAAATCAATTTGACTGCAGCTTGAATAGAACATTGGTTTGAATTCCTGTGCCTTTTAAATGTAATTAATTAAAACATGTTTAAAATTGTCGCAGTGGGTCGTACTGTCTCTGGAGAAGAATATATCGTAAAATAGAGGCAGAAAGTAAAATAAAGTGACACCAATTACAAACCTACAAAATAAGGTACTGTATGCATATTGTTTCATGGAAACTGACAAGGCAATAACAATAGCAAGGTCCAAATAGACTACTTGAAAGTAGTGCAGGATATTACAAGTAAAAGTAAATACGTTTACATTTATCATGAGCAATTATGCAAATTTTTCTTAATTCCTATTTAGTGGCCATGAGAAAAAAATAGAGAAAAAAGACATAACTAGCATTTTGTGTGCTCTGTTTATGTATATATATGAGAAACTGAAAAGTTGAACAATAGCATTGCTAAAATGAAAACATATATGAATATATGAACATTTATGAAAATGTAGTACTTTGTCAAGTCTGCAGTGGTAACACTGCTGGCATCAATTTAAATCAGATAATGTAATGTAATGTAATTTGGTATTTTAATACACGCCGTACGTATGTGGTTTCATACATCCGATATGGATTGTCTCCGTCAGACTTTTATTGGGTATATTTTTCAGTAGCATTTATTCCATTGACTGATTTATCAACATCTGCTATAAATTGCTTGGCAGTTGGGACCTTTGGTTTAACTATTTAGATAATTGAAGCCAAGACTTGCTGTTTTCTGAGTTCATTTATGCCCTGTTTAATCTGTGCTTCAAAATAAGTGTGTAGCACCGGTAATCATAGGTACTATTTAGTTTAATTTAAAGACTCCTACAGGCACTTCAATTCAGGGTAAGTGTCAAGCAAAGATCAACAATTTTGAATTACTCCCTGCAAATGTTACTTGTGCCAAAATTTGACAAACAAAGTTTTCAATCATAGTATGCATAAAACTGCCTCTTCTAACACAGTTATTTAAAAGCATAACCTGTCCATGGCTAAATTAAATGACTGAATATTGTAACCAATTGATATGTTTAATTATCAGTTGTTATGACTTAGAATGAATATTCTGAATTAGCTAAGCTCAGAAAACTAAAGAAAACAAACACAAAACAACAACTGTACAGTAACAGATCTTGTACAAAAACTAAATATATGGGAAAGTTTTCTAAACTTTCATGGACATGAATCTTCTTATGTAATAAAAATATTCTGATGTTGCACTACAAGAAAACAAAAAATAATAAATAGACATTTGTAAACAGCTTAACTGTTGTCTTACATAAGAATGCATTGTTTAGTGCTCAATATAAAAATCTAGTTTAATTTATAAGACTTTATTTCTTTATTAAGTAATAGTTCCAACATGAACAGAAGGTGTTACTACATACTCAACAAAAACAGCATTTTGTTAAACTTACTAACTAAATCCAGGACACTTAATAGGATTCCCAGTAGTGATTTAGGAAAATAAACAGAACATTTTGAAACACTTTTCTTAATTTATCAAGAAAAATCATTACTGCCACTAGGAAGAACCCTATAGCAGCTAAGGAGATCTAAACATATTTTAAAAATTAGCTAAAAGGAGCATCTTGATGAAGTTAAGGCAACCAAATGATGTAAGACTGTATTTTAAAGGTCACGATTTCTAAACTATTATGTTATTTGTTACATGAGCTCAAATAGATTCATACTGGCATTTTACATATAATTAATTCGCTTTTAGTAAGAGATAAACAAAAGATGATTAGGTGACACAAATTAAACATTTAATAATACAAAAGTTATTTCTTTATTTTGTGTTCTAAGGTTCAATGTGACTCTTATCATGTTCAATTTGGAATTGAGCTGCGTTGTGTTTTGATTAAGATTGACAGGAGCTCATATCAACACAAGGTTTCAACATGGTAAGGAACTTACATTTATGCATTTAGCAGTTCACTTCAGGCTTATTGACTGTAATTTGAGTATATGCCATGTGATGGCATTTAATATTGGTATATAGTTGCTGTTACAGAATGTGGAGTTGGATTTGAATATATGTTTTTAATGTAATAAGTTCAAGCTTCGTTGCTTCTAAGTCAGCAAACTCGCTTGATATTTTTCAGTGGAAACGCTTAGTGGGAGCCTCGCCTTGTCACACTAAGGCATGCAGGCAATAGACAGTTTTGCAGCTTATGGGGTGAGAGAGGGGAGTTATAGTGTTGGCACCAGATAGGGTGCTGTGACAGGCACCCCCAAAGCCTAACTCAGAGGTGGAGCCTATGGCTCACTGCTGCCCAATAGGGGGTTGATATGCTTTCTGCTCTTCTCCTGCACCCTTTATTTTTTCTCTGTGGGATTTGCTATGTTGTTTTCAAAGAAGTGTACTCTGGTGTCCTTTAACACATGGCAGGAGACATCACAGATAAAGGGGTGTGATGAGGAATACAGAGAAGAAAAAAGAAAGGGAGAGCAGAAAGAATCCTCCATCCAGCAAACAAATCAATATCTTTTAGCCATTAGAAGAAAGGTAAGATAAGTGTCTAGTAAGAGAGGAAAAAGACAAAAAGTATAACGAGAAAAAGAGTAGGAGGAAGAGCCTGAGTATTAACATTTTTGGTAAGCCATGCTATCTGCTTTATCATGTATTCCTCCTCTTTTCACCAAGTTAATATCTAACCATCTCCTTGTACTGCTTTTTAACCTTCCTGATTACTCTGGTACTCACAACATGAGCTCTCACTGGATTTCCTTGTTCAAGATTTACTTTAGCAATAAAGACTGTGGACCTCCTTTACTTTTGGCATCCATCGTCCTCTTCCTCATCGTCATCATTCTGTGAGCCAAACCCTGAACCGGAATATTATGACAGTAGACAACATCTTGTTTTATTGACTTAACAGCAATTTTATTTGTTGTACTTACCATGCCTATAGAAACTGTGGAGAGGAAAAGTCCACTTTAGGAGAACCTTTCTTAGTGAAAGTGACTGTCTGCCACGGTTGACTAGAGGTTTGAAAAGACAGAAAACACAACAAGAAGCAGAGGAACTGATGTAGGTGTAATTTCTGTGTTAAGATACGGTAGGTAAGATACGTTTTCTCTGTTTTTGTATTGAGTTGCTGGCAGCATTATCTCAGCCTATGCCCCCTTCCGAAGGGTGTCACAGCTAACAAGAACACAGAATAGATGTTTTCAACAACAAGCCTTATCAAAAAGGAAACTTTCAACCCTACGCTTAAAAGTAGACATTGTGTCTGCGTCATGCCTCTTATTCTACTTTTTGAAAATTTAATAACCAGGAAACCTGCAGTCTGAGAGAGATGTTCTTTGTTTGGAACATATGTAGTAATCAGATCTCTGATGTAAGATGGAGCTTGATTATTAAGGTCTTTATATGCAAGAAGAAGAACCTTAAATCATATTTTAGATTTGACTGGGTACTAATAAGGGAAGTTAAATAGAGGAGATATGAGCTCTGTTATGATCCTGGCATGCCAGCCTGTTTCATTCCTATATACTCCCTGGATTGATTGCATATTCCCCCCTCACCAGTGTAACTCCCTCACTGACTAATTGATGCTTATTCCTCTCACCTTCTCTCGGTTCAGATAAGTTGGCATTGCCAGATTATTGAAAGCCCTCGAGTCAGTAGATGCTCAGCGTACCTTCTCTTTCTGATTCTGATCCTGTTTCTGCCTCACAGTGTACTCTGCTTTGCCTTGCCCGCTGACAGACCTCTCACCAGCTTCATCATTCTTGCCCTTGGCCTAGTTTCTGTGCACTGATTTCTACCTCACCCCCGCAGTTGTCTGCCTGACACTGACCAGAGGGTTCTGATACTGGTCATGCTTCATAGAGTAAAACGCTCTGAGTTTGACGCCTGATTCCGTTCTGACCCACATTCCAACCACGACCTCTGCCTTTCTATTGGGTTCAAACCTGAAGCCATTCTGTGCTGATCACCTTTGGTAGAAATCAGTTCATTGTTCCATTCACCACTAGTAATTCTGAAAAGGTTTGTATCATAATCACCAAGCTAATTTCAGTCACTGAGTCAAAAATTTTCCACTCATGGGTAGATTTTTTTATCTACCCAAGAGATACCTGTCCATGTTGCTATTGGTTCCCTGCTTACCTGCTGCAGACAACTGTCTTTTATCTGAGGCTAGGATTATTTTATCAGTAACTTTTAACAGAGCTCTTTCAGTGTCCTATCTTTATTTTTCATGATTTGCTTTTTTCAGGTTCACTTTTATTCCATTTGATTTTAGAAAGACACTGTCTCAATGGGGTAATGCTTGAGTAACAGTATAGAAGATAAAACTATAACTCTATGGAACCTGGTTTGTCACTATTTAACAAGACTAATAAATTCACAATACCATGGATAGAGCAGAGAAATATAATCATTCACATCTACATTTTTATATGTACATATATTTTCTAATACGGTACACACTGTTAATCTTGTCTGTCTTAGATAAAAGCTAAAGCTGTTTTGAGTTTTTCCAGAGTCTGCCAATTTGGAATGTGTTGGCTCAGCAGGGGTGGAAGAACAGCTCTCCTCTCATTCACATACAAATAAGGACATACAAGTGTGCATTTACATCCCAGCAGTAACAGGCAGCTTATAGTGGGTGGTTAAATTTGATCAAAACAAGCCCTTGTACTCTAAATTTGGCTGCAAGCCTCCTGACACATTTAGGTGATCACATAGCACCCTGTTTTCCCTCATTCCCTGCTGTGCATACTTGAGTAGAGCTCTCTAATGCTAACAATCTTCCCCTCAAGACTAGTTCCATTTAGAATCCATTGAGTAATGTTACTCACTCCATTATTTTTGCAGGACTTGAGCTTCTCACTCAGGTTCATTTACAAATATATTGACTTTCACTTTGCTGCATCATTAAGGTTTGTTTACCTCTTTCACTGCAAGTGATCTGGATAAGAAACTTTAGACCAGGGATCTTCAAATCCAGGGCTCGAGGTCAGTCCTGCAACATTTTTTTATGTCCAAAGGCTGAATCACCTGCCCAGTATTCAGTGAAATTCTGCAGAGTTCTATGTATGACCAATTTTTAACACAGTATTGTTGAAGCAGAAACACATCTTGAAGTTGCAGGATACTGAACCTTGAAGACTGGTTTTGAAGACCCCTGCCAATAGAGGTCAGTGGGTTAGCCATTGTTATTTGTTAAAAAAGAAACAAAAAGCTATGAAATATTAAAATGAAAGAATATCCAAAAATAAATTAAGCCCATTCAATCAAAGCATTACTATTTTAGTAATCACAAAATCTACTTCATGGTAATTAATTAGAATTGAAGTACATTCAGTCAAACTATTAAGTTAAATATTGGTCTAATTTTATCTTTTCTTTCTCTTTAAATTTTTGAGAGAGGCTATTGAGGCCCAAAATTCTGAAATCTAATACCAATAGCAATTTGAAGAAATGCTGAGATTTGGGACATTTAAGGCTTTCTGACCACATGGATATTTTACTCTTTCTGGTCCCAGAAAACCACAATAGAAAAAAAGAATAATTTACAGTGGTCCTTTTATTGTTGTTGTCGTGCCTAAATCTATCAAAGTGAGTCTTTTGATTTTAGCAAGAAACTGTAATAAATTATACCTTGTCCCATGTTTCCATGGTTTAAGATAAGATATCTTTTGCGTACAATACTTCACAATAGGGATATCTACAATAATGCAATGGTCAGGATGCCTTTGCCATGGCATATAGTTGTTTTGAATAATTTAAAAAGGTTCAGGAAATTTTAAAGGACTGGCTGAAATAAACTATTCATGGGGAAAGGTTAGATCTGGCTGTTAATGGAAGTCACCATAATTGACTGCAAACTAATAATTGTTTTAATATTTGATTGCTAAATATCAATATATGCTGTATACAAAGACTTTGAAATTCTCAAGTAAAAAATAAATGGTCAAAAAGAAATACCTCCTATTCCTTGTTTGATTAGAATGAATTATTATTGTTGCTTTTTTATGTAAAGTTAAACCTTAAAAGTATAATTATATGTATGTAAGAAGGGAAATAACTTTTGAGATGCAAGGATGGGTCCTGTGTGCTAATTTTATGGCAATTCATTTCAACAGCTTCAATTTTCTGGGTCATTAGTCTTTGTCAGACAATAATGACAGTCCAACAGAGTTCCTAATATTTCTCCCACCCAGCAGATCTGTCCACTTCATACATAGGGGAGCCTGAATTCTGCTTGTTTGACCATGTCCTGAGCACAACACTTTAATTGCCTATTTGACAGCACAAGATTCATTTAAATATAGCCAAAAATATTAAGACTCTTTTTTTATTGGTACAGAAAGATATCTATTTTGAATTACAACATGCCGTATCAAAGCTGTATGACAGATAATTATAGAAAAGGACAATGATTTAGTTCAATCTGTAGCTTGTTTTTATTTAGTCAAAGGTGAATTTTAGACTGCTTATCCCATTTTTTCCTTTTTGTACAACCTGGTATTCCAGAACGACAGCTAATTAATATTACTGACATAGTTTAATTATAAGACTACGTTACTACGCCTCTTAATATTCTTCTACAGAAAACATTGAAGAGATATTTAAAGTTTCACTGTCATTTCTAAGATATGACAACTTCATTTTGTTGACTGACACAGTTAGATATCTCTGGATGCTTGGGCTGCTTTTCCCAGATGTAATATGTTCTTCAGCTGGAGTATTAATAATTCAGTTATGGACAAAATTTAGCTTTAAAAGTTCTTGACAGAAACATGCAAATTAACTTTAAGCTGTGACTGTTAAATTAAAAAGCTATCAATATTAACTTTTGATGATATAGGAATTCTTAAATTGAAAATTGCTCCAGTGTCTGTTATAACTTATTAGTGTTCTAAAAACCATCAGTCTTACTTTTCACACAGAAAATACTTTTTTATCATTTCAACTTAATGTCGTGCACATGTATCAGTTTTGCTATTATCTTTTTCTCCTGATTGTTTTTTGCAAAACTGAGTCTTTATATCATAAACAAATCCGATTTTAGAACAATTGTTTTACATGAATTGCCCCATATATTTGCAATAAGTTTCCATTAAATAACAGCTCGTAACCTCTACAAGCATATTTAAAGGAAATCTGGTAAATTTTGCATGTTTAATGTTGTTGAACAGGCCCATCACAGAAACTCAAAGTGCTTTACAGTGACTAAGCAACAATGTAGGCGGCAATTTTAATTTGTATTGTAACCAACTGACTTGAAAGACATGTTTACTGTTGCTCATCAGGGTTGATGTAATATGCCTTAAAGCACTTTCAGTGTGGGGGATTTGAATGTATACCATCAAGCCATGTTATAATCCCAGAAAGAAGCAGTTTAGGAAATAAATATAAACTGGATTTGACAGAACAATTTAGGTTGTTTCAAGGTTGATTTGCTTGCATTGCAAAAAATGCTAGCATTTTGTTTGTTTACTGATGACAATTGACAAGTGAATTAATGGTTTATAGAACTTGTACTATAGTTTAATGAAAAGGTTTCCAGAGAAATTTAAATAAGTACTAATTTGAGTTTGTAATGAGTTGAGTTGAGTTGTAACACTTTTCAATTTAATGGTGATGAAAATTTTCCCAGATTGTCTTAATACTCATCATCATCTCATTGTTAAATATTTAGACCCATAATTATCTTATTACTAAATGTTTAGACAAACATAGATAACATGGTTAAAAGTAATTAAAGCTTTAAAACCAACAAGCTAATGCATGTTGCTTTAAAAGAACTTTGATCAGCTGGAACTTTTACCTAGAACGAACAGGGAATGGACAATGAAACTGGATCACCTGGTTTTAGACCACAATAATTTATTATTATGATGTAGGGCCTCCTTTTGCAGCCAATACAGTGTCAATTCGTCTTGGGAATGACATATACAAGTCCTGCATGGTGGTAAGGGGGATTTTTAAGCCATTCTTCTTGCAGGATAGTGGCCAGGTCACGACGTGATGCTGATGGAGAAAAACATTTCCAGACTCTCTCCTCCAAAACACCCCAAAGTGGCTCAATAATATTTACCTCTGGTGACTGTGCAGGCCATTGGAGATGTTCAACTTCACTGTCATGTTCATAAAACCAATCTTTCACCAGTTTTGCTGTGTGTATTGCTGCATTGTCATCCTAAAACACGGCACCGCCTTCAGGGTACAATGTTTGAAACATGAATGCACATGGTCCTCCAGAATTGTTCGGTAGTCCTTGGCAGTGACATACAGCTCATCTAGCACAAGTATTGGGCCAAAGGAATGCCATGATATGGCAGCCCAAAACTGTAACTGATCCACCCCATCCTTTACTCTGGGCATGTAACAGTCTAGGCTTCTTTGGGGCTCCTTCACACCGTAACTCTCCCGGATGTGGGGAAAACAGTAAAGGTGGACTCAGCAGAGAACAATACATGTTTCACATTATCCACACCCCAATATTTGCTCTCCTTGCACCCTTGTAACCGACGGTTGGCATTGGCACGGTGACCAAAGGTTTGGCTATAGCAGACCGGCCATGTATATTGACCCTGTGGAGCTCCTGATTGACAGTTTTGGTGGAAACAGGAGAGTTGAGGTGCACATTTAATTCTACCATGATTTGGGCAGCCGTGGTTTTATATTATTTGGATACAATCCTTTTCAGATGGCTTCTTCTTGCATCCACAGTTAATCCTGTTGCATGTGGTTCGTCCTTCTTGGTGGTACGTTGACATTATACTGGATATACTGGCTCTTGATACATCACAAAGACTCTTCATATAGAGGTATTCTGTTAGATAATGAATATAGTTTACATTAGATTAGAAATACTTTATTAATCCACTTAGTTAAATTACAGAAGTCAAGTTTATCCATCCATCCATCAATCCATTATCTAACCTGCTTATCCTTGTAGGGTCGCAGGGGCCACCTGGTGCCCTTCTCCAGCTCATAATGGGCAAGAGGCGGGGGTACACCTTGGACAGGTCGCCAGTCTATCGCAGGTGAAGTTTATTTATTTACTTATTTTCTATATAGTCAAGTTTATATTTAATGCACATTTCAGAAACTAAATATTTCAAAATGCTTTGAGAAAGTGCTTACTTCACATGGGTCTGTTGTTAGGGTACCAGTACAATTTAACAAGTCCTTTGTTAGCTCATAATACTAATACCCACCATCTTTACTTTTTTCAGTAATAAGTAATAAAAAATGTGTTTATGTCACAAAAAGAAACATATTAGTTATATTGGGATCATATTTTGTTCTCCTTGCTTGTGTAAAAAGAGTTTGCAAGAATTTACAACGAAACTGCTCTCTTTTATTTTAATGCTTTAATTACCAAACAAAAAAAATTTACACTTCAAATTAATGCTTTTAATTTTAATTCAGCCACAATGGATGTGCTATGAGGTAAGTGTAAAATCACAACTCACATAAACTATAAAACCTCTGTGAAATTATTTTCAAAGAGAGAAAAGTAGGAAGGAACAGAATATAATAAGCTGTGCCCACTGTACCTCCACACCTACAGCTTAACACCCACCTTGCATGCACTGTATATTTTAAAGGGTAGAGCATTAACCTTTTGTTTATATAATTAAGAATACATAAAGGTTAAACGTATAACCATTATCACTAACACACACGTGGCAGTCAACATAGCCTTGCCTTTGTGAGTAAATATCGTGACTCTTTCTTTTTGTGCAGTGTTAAACAGGTTTTAATGGTTTAAAATTTTTTGGGCTACCAAATACAAAAGACTAATGTTAAGTTTGTCATTTGTAAAAACATGTAAATTTCTAAAATTATTGGAGTATTTTAATACACTTTGCAGTTCAAGTGTTACTTCATAGTAGGGGTTTATTCTTTTGCAGTTAGATAACAATGCAGATAGTGGAACAACTTCTTATTTTGAATTCCAAAAATGAACTAACAATTGTATTATTAGTACATTGGGGGACCTGAACACGATTCCTTATTATGGGGAACTTTATGCAGCCCTCTTCCTGATGGCTAGGCCTCTTATTCATACAGCCACTCCCTGAGGATAACAGGGAGACAGAGCATGACGGGAAGGTTAGGTTTGGACCAGGGCAAGATACCATGACGGTCTGACAGGATGTGCTTAGTTACACACTCTTTGTTCCTACCAGCACAGATAACCCACCAAGGCCACACAAGGGAGAAGAGAGGATCGAGGAAGATGGAGCAAGCATCGGTTTGCTTATGTGTGTCTGATGCAAGAGGAGATATATTGTCACTCTCCTTTGCCTGGAGAGACTCTGGGATGCATCCAAGATGCCAGCAGCACTGACGGCATCATCAACAAAATGTAGTTGTGGCAAATATACCCAAACACACACATAAACATACACACGCTCAGAGATTGCTGCTGAGCCACTTGAGAAAAACACTCCAAATGTGTTTAGGAAACTGCTCTGCCCCAGGAGAGAAAATAACTTTTTTCCTTTTTTTTACAGACAAACAAACAACTACACACCTCCCATCCTCCATCCACGATGTTAAAGATTCCCTCCTAGTGGACCAGAAGGTTCAACAATATAAGAAACGGTGCTTCTGGTGGAAAGGTTTTAACATTTACCATTAGTTTCATTAGTGCCAAATGAACCCAAGATTGCTCCTACAGTTCAAACAGCACTAGCAGTAAATGCCCACCACCAATTAATCTTTCAGGTCTGATGGGCTGCTTATGGAGGTTCAAGTACGGCACACCTGTTTATCTGATTAAGTAATTTCTTTGTAAAGAAGGGCTTTAAATGCCTGGCTGTTTGCCCAGTATTTCTTTATGGGCTAGCTCATGCTCATCTCTCTTTCTCCATCATCTCCTTTTCATTTCCCAAGTGGGTGATTCAAATCCTCAAAGTTGCAGATACTTCTCACCCATGGAGCTACCTACAAATAAGGTAAAGTGCACTGAAGAGGAATAGAAGGGAGCTGAAAATAACACAAATATGTTAGTAAAGAAGAGTGACAGAAAATTATCCGAATTCAGTTATAAACTAAGTTACAAAAATTGAAGAATTGTAATTGCTTTTGCTTTTGGAAAGCACACTTGAAGACATGTTTCTTGCACAAAGTAATTTGTAGCTGCTATTAAAATAAACAGGCGCATATACAGTTTGCCAGTGAGGGGGTGGTATCACAAAATAGGCCAAACAGATCTTCAGGGAATAGTGTTACTCATGTAAACAAACACTTTGTGGGAACAAGAAGCAAAGTGTCATTTCAGGGTGGGTATTTATTTCCCCCACCTGTAAATGTTTGGAATGGCTGAGGACAGTGTAAATGAGTACACAGGGAATGTTTGCCACAGTCAGGGGAAGAAAGACTAGAAGGAGCTGCTGACAAATTGGGAAAAAAGACACTGAAGCATAGATGAGAGTAACATATGCTGATGATGACGACCCCCAGAGAAGAGTTTCAATTTTTCATGTGCCCCAGATTTCATCCCACCAAATGGTCCCCACCACCCTCTTACGCACACACAATAGAAGTAAAATACACTGAGGACCCAGGGAAGGAAGGAAATAAGGGAAACACACAAATTATTTTTATAACTGGTGATAACCAGACTTGGTGTAATTTAAAATGTTCCTCTTGGAGCTTCCTTTTCCCAAATTAGGGTACTCAATTTGTGAGACATATGAGAATGTATAGAATATCTGCAAGATATTTGCATCCACTAGATAAAATGAGCCTTTTCCTACCTGGGGAATCAGAGTGCATTTCTACTGTTTTAGGTCATAATGATGAACAAAATTATTTTTATTTGTTATGTCAAAATAAGTCATTCAATTTTTAAATGTGATTTTCCTTGGTCAGGTAACCAGACAAAATAATGACTTTCAAAGTATCTATTTCGTTTTTGTAGAACTTTCTTAATATTATATTTATATATATATATATATATATATATATATATATATATATATATATGTGTGTGATTTTTAGGGAAATGTCCGGTGATCTAATAAAACTAATTTATTAATAGAAGAAGTACAGAAAAAAAGTTTGAAGGAAACTCGGAACTGCTTCTATCCCACAGCTTAGGCCAAGTAGTAGGACAGAGTGAGGCACATGTTGCTGCTCTCAGAAAGGAATCAAGGAATCAAGGAATTTTATTTGTCATCACATCACATGTGGTACATGAGGTGGGACGAAATTCTAATCCCCCGGTCCAGTTTACACCCTGATAGCAATTTTAAATAATATAATAAAATATAAAGAACTATACGAGAAATAGGATTTCACTACACAGAATCTACAATATGGACACAGAATCTATAGTATGGGACTTCGGACATAGCAGCAATGAAAATTCGGAGTGCAAATGACATATTAAGTGACATTTTAAAGTGACATTTTAAAGTGTGATATTAAAGGGAACAGTGCCGGTTAAATGACAAAGTGTTTTTCATTTGTAATTGAGTGTGTTTGAGAGTCTCACAGCTTCAGAAATGAAGCTTTTTCTCAGTCTGGTGGTTTTACACTTGATGCTCCGCAGCCTCCTGCCTGAGGGGAGCTGGACAAAAAGTGAGTGTGCTGGGTGTGTGGGGTCCTTCATGATGCCGGAGGCCCTCTTCCTGCATCTGGAGGTGTAAATGTCTGTGGTGCTGGGGAGGCTGACTCCAACAGTCCTCTGTGCAGCCTTCTCCACTCTCTGCAGAGCTTTCCTGTCTGCAGCAGAGCAGCTTCCATGCCACACGTTGATGCTGGAGCACAAGACGCTCTCCACCACACACCTGTAGAAGGAGGTGAGAACTGAGCTCCCGAGACCAGCTCTTCTCAACCTCTTGAGGAAGTAGAGCCGCTGGTGCTTCTTCCTGACCAGAATGGAAGTGTTGTTGCTCCAGGTGAGGTTGTTACTCAGGTGTACACCCAAGTACCTGTAGCTGTTGACCACTTCCACCGCAGATCCTCCCATGTGCATGGGGAGGTGGGCATGCTTGCCCCTTATGAAGTCCACAATCATCTCCTTGGTTTCCTTTACATTAACAAACATATGAATCCTTCAGCTCCAGGTGGGTGAGGGCAGTGTGGACCACGGAGGAAATGGCATCCTCTGTGGATCGATTTTTCCTGTATGCGTACTGATGTGGATCCACAGTGACATTGATGGTGGCTTTGATGTGGGTCTGAACCTGTCTTTCAAGGCACTTTGTGACTATCGGTGTGAGGGCTACTGGCCGATACTCATTCAGACCTGTCACTGCGGAGCTCTTGGGGACCGGGATGATGGTGGCGGTCTTCATGCAGGTGGGGACAGCTGCCTGGATGAGGGAGGTGTTGAAGATGTCCGCCAGCACGTCTGAGAGCTGGTCCGCACAATCTCTCAGCACCCGTCTGGGGATGTTGTCTGGGGCAGTTCCCAAAACCACAAGAAAATGCAAGGAAAATAAATAAAACATGCATGTGGGGTCTGTCTGATCCCTTCCGCTGGGTAGGTGGTGATAAAAAAATGCATGTGGTTTGTCACACCTTGCTGCCAGGATAGTCGTAGAGTTAGAGTATATGAGAGGCAGCAACACACTGTGTGGATGTGTTGCTGCAAGAAGAACTGAAGCGTAGTTTGCATCCTGAGTAAGGAACATTATATGAAAGGATTAAAACAACATCTGAAGAAATCAGTCAGAAAGTTAAAGCTTTGGAACATATGTGTCATTTAAAAAGTCAATGACCCCAAGAATATGTGTATCTAGCCAAACTATGAACACATAATCTTGAGAGCAATGCTTGATGATTAAAAATCTTGAAAAGAGTATCATAAAGCCCTAATCTCAGTCCAATAGAAGCTTTGTGGACAAAGCTTAAAAGGTCTGTCTGAGTAGGCAGCCTACTAACCTGATTCAATTCAATTATTTCATTTCAGGAATTGAACAAATTTGAGCAAACTATAAAAGTTTGTAGTTTAAAGGCAGTTCAACCAAATACAAAGGAACTGTTTTAAACTTAAGATTTGAAAAATGTTATGATTTGTGGTGATTGGACCCGAGATGGAGACACATCAAATAGGAACTTACAGTACCAAAACAAAAGAGATTTGGGAAAGAACTAAACAATGAAAAGAAGCAAACGGGGACGGGATGGTACCAAACAGGAGAATTCAGCAGTTAAACCTTGAACACAGATAAAAAAATATATATATTTTTTTTTAATCAAACATCGGTAAAAAAAACAAAAAGCTAAAAAATCTTTCAATATTTTACGTTTGGCACAATATATTACATCAATACTTCTACGTAACCTAAAAACTAATTTTATGTTAAACATAACAAATTTGGCCCTGTCTTATATTACAGTTAATTGAAGTGTCTAATTTAAACTGTTTCAGCTGTAATGTAGGCAGTTACAGAGTGTGAACCTTGAACACATGGTAATCACCTTTATTGATTACCAATTAAGGTGATTCTAGTGATAACTGAGATTATATAAATATTTGCAATGCCATTTGCTAATTAGGAAATGAAATCTTTACATCCTGCAACTCTTTTTCAACCTCAGCTTAATCCAAGTATGTTTCACCCATGAATCATCAGTAACTATAGACCTGTTGCCCTGACATCCCATATCATCAAGGTCTTGGAGAGACTGCTTTTGACCCACTCAAGTAAGCCAATAAGCAAAGATCAGGATTGTCTGCAGAGCATTGAATGCTAAAGAGTTAATGTTGAATATCCCTTCATACACCTGAATCAACAAGCTCTCAACTGGACAAAGCAGACAGTACCATGAGCATCATTTTCTTTAGCACAATTTAGGCTGATTTGCTTTGTCTAAACTCTGGGAAATGATGGTGCAAAGAAGTATGCTTCCTAAAAATAACAGACAATTCTGCACATACTCTTCAAAAGACTAATTTATAATAACAGAGATTTATTAGTCAAAGGTTCCAGGCTTCCTTTAATACAAACTGCTACAGGAGATTTTTCCGCCCACAGCCATCAGCATCTACAACGCTTTCAAGGACCTTGGAAAATAAGAGTTAAAACAACAATTAATTTCCTTTTGAGATTAATAAATTATTTTAAAGGGAAATTAATGAATTGAATAATTTATGGGAAGGACCCCACTAAAGGAATGGGCTGTTATACTAAAGCGTTTTTTTTTTTACCCCCTTGTATAACATTTTTTTTTCTTTTCTTTTTTTCTTTTTTTGGGGGGGGGGGATAAAACACTGCCTAGGAAATCACTCAAGCATTTGTCAGTGTAATTGTACAACACAATGCCATGAATGGTTATGAGCCTGCTTTTTCAAACTGCTGACAGGGAAAGAATAAAATGCCTTACACTGAACAACGGATTAGAGGAGTGAAATACAATGACTTAGGAACTAGAAGGACAGCCTGGAGGAGATGTGTGGATGTATATGCATGTTTTGTGTGTGTGTGTGTGTGTGTGTGTGTGTGTGTGTGTGTGTGTGTGTGTGTGTGTGTGTGTGTGTGTGTGTGTGTGTGTGTGTGTGTGTGTGTGCTGTATTATTTTTCTTAAGTCTGTCAGAAACAGTACTTCATTTAAATTTATGTAAATACAGACCTGATGCTACTGACCTTTCAAATGTGAGGAAAGCTTTGTACTGAAGCTCATTTACATTTTGCTTCTTAAGTGGGTATTCACCTATGCTGAATATATATGCTTAATTGTTTTAATTAAAACTGTGTATATGCTCATTATATTTTCCCTTTCTACCAAGAGTTTGTGGATTGTATGGGTAGCCTAACCCAACCTTCTTTGCCAAGTCATCAAGGATAAATCTGATATTTTTTTTATTATCTCTTAATGTAGAGAGTTAGAAGAGTATTTGTTATGCTACAGATTAGTTTTTTGTTTTTTTTTGCTTTTTATTTAAACTTTAGATCACACTTAAGGGTCCAAAAATCCAACTCTCATAAGCTACTATCCAGCAACCTCGGACATTTCTAGCAGCGATCCATTTATTTGTTACACATGTTAGAGCGTAGATACATCTAAAAGTTGCAGAAAATTGGAGTCGGAAACCTCTTTCTTCAATTATTAAAGTATTTTTAATATCAGAAAATCATAACTTGAGTAAACACAAAAAAAGCATTTTGTTTACTTAGGTAATAAAGGCATGTACGCATGGATAGTTTTTATAAAACAATAGGGCACTTCAAAACAAGTTCATCATGCTTTTAACAATGAAGATCTACCAGGACAACACTTTATTCCTGAATTTAGCACAAAGCCTTTTAAACTCCACTGCTCAAAATCTGTGCTTATATCCAATCGAGATTCTGTATGTGCCGCAACATAAAAGCCCTCAGTAACACTGACTTCAAAAACGACTTAAATATATAAAAATGTTGTTTTTATTTGGTATATCTGTGGTTGGTATTGAAATATGTTTGATCATCTGAATTTTTTGAGTGACATGATGATGCTGTACATGTATTTCATCAGGCCGCCTAATGGGCATATTTTACAGAAGAGTTCAACAAGTTAAATAGAGTTACTTAATATATTTATATATATATTACACATGTAAATGTTTAATATTAAAACAGCCTTTTTGTCTGTGACACCTATGATAAATTCTTCCTCTGTTCTGGTCATTAAATAGTGACTAATGATTTCCAGATCAAATGCTGTGTTTCATATACCTCCTTCCACATAGACAGATGTTCTGGCTCCTTATAGGTACAAGGCAGGTTATCTTCAGCTTACAATAGGCGAGAGGAAGGGGTACACCCTGGACAGGTCGCCAGTCCATCGCAGGCCAACACAGAGACATATAGGACAAACAACCACTCATACACACACTCACACCTAAGGACAATTTAGAGTGTCCAATCAGCCTAACAATCATGTTTTTGGACTGTGGGAGGAAGCCAGAGTACCCTGAAGAGAACCCATGCAGACACAAGGAGAGCATGCAAACTTGATGCAGAAAGCCCCAAGGTGCGATTGAACCCAGAGCCTTCTTGCTCCAAGAAGGCTCTGCACCAGTGCTCCCCACTGCACCACTGTGCAGCCGTGTCCTAATCCCGCATCTAATATATTGTTCCAATGTAAGTACGTTAAATTATCGTTTTATCTTTGGACGCTTGTCAATATACAATAAGGACTAAATTTGATCAAATCAATTAACCTTTTCTCTTTTTCTGTTGATATTGGTAAAACAGAAAAGGTTTTTCTTGCTCTACATGGCATAATAAAATTTTCATGTTATATTCACAGAATTTTCTTTTTATATTGGTGATTTTCAACGTATATGTACACTTGACTAATTGCCATTTGCTTTGTAAAACGAAGGTGTTGCACTGAATTAAGCACCTTCTTTAATATCCTTCCCTTGAAGGGTTACTAGAGATAACTGAAACATCATTTTGATTACTTTTCAGTGACACTGCATCTCTCTCTCATAAGTGTATTCAAGTGTGTTTAAAATATATGCTTTCTGCTTGTGTTGCATGTGTTTTTACTGAAGGCAGACGTCCACCTCATGAAAGAAATCAGGGGTTTGACAGATTCATGCAGGATATATCCAATCATTGTTTCTTTTTTATTTACTTATTTTATACTGCTCAGGGTTGAGGGATAGTCTGAACCCTATCTAGGCTGTCAACTGCAGGAGACAGGAATAAATCCCTGACAGGTCTCTTATCAATCATAGGACCAATACAGAAAACCACCTTTGCATGCCATCTGTCACTCCTTGGGCTTATATAGAATCAGTAATATACCTAAAATACATACGTTTGGATAATAAAAGGATGGCTGAACAGCAAGAGAAAAGCCGTACATACACACAAACAATATGCAAACTCGACTCAAAGGTTAACCCAGTTGAGATTTTTAGAGATTTTTTTTGCAAAGTCGACAGCAATAAAAACAACACTCTCCATTAATAGAACAGTATATCACACAGTTCAGTCAACCACATCTCAGGGAATGATGGATTGCACCTGTGTTTAGTCATCAATGTAAAGCAAACCCAAAGCTCTCTCGCTTTCACCTTTCCTTCTAGCTTGTTGTGAGAGCACAACTACCAATTACCTCAACTTGCCACCCAGATAATCTAATTTTGTACCTGCCAAGAACAGGTGGGCTCCTTCAGAAAGTTCTCAAAGTGATGGCTGGATTGTCACTAAGGATAATTTTAGACTTACACCAAGACAAAAAAAAAGAAACTATAATATCATTTCAGAAAATTATGGTTGCAATATAACATCTACAAATAAAGATTTATTTAGAAAAAATGTGAAAATAAAACAAACAAATTAAGAATATACAGAAAGAAAGCTTTACACTGTGTTTTTTGTTTTGTTTTCCTAGTCCAATTTATTTATGTAGCTGCTAAAATTATTACTTGCATAGACATTCCTGGAGTATGAGAAATGTCTGGGTATATATATTTTTTTAAATGTTTCACATTAATTAACTTTACTTTAAAACATTATTTAGCATTTTATCACCAAGGACATATTTCTTTGCCTCAAGAAGTTACACCAACATGGGGAACTTATCACAAACTTTTGGAAAGCAAAGACAAATAACATGTTAAGATATATTAGCTAACATTAGGGGTACAGCATGAAAAGAAAATGAATCCATCATAGTGTAGCTACAGAGAAAAACACCCACACAATACTTTATCGTGTTGTTTTAGTTTGCCCTGATCATCAACTGGTTCTAAGATCATTACACAATTCTATGTCTTGTGAAAAAGACAGTATAAAGTGTCTTTATAAGTTTAAACTAAATATATAGGCATAAAATTCTCTTTCTAGCTCAGATATATGTCTGCACTACTGCCAGAACAGAATAAAGAAACACACGGTCACAAGGTCTTACCTTAAGGGCCAAATGTACGGACATTTTAAAAAAAGAAACGAAAGTTTGACCTAAAAGTTAAATAATTTACACCTATTTTTAACTTTTACAAGAAACTCAATGCCAGGAATTTAACAATAGGAATTTATAATGTGTGTCTATGTTAAGTTATAGAAGTCAGAGTGTTAGCAAGGGGGGGCTGCAGTTTTTTCTAAGAGAATGGCACTGGGTAGTGTCAGGTCAGTTAGTTTCATGCTGTCAATAAAGGATTGTCTTCAAGTGTCATTAGAGAACCTACAAGAAGATAAAACACAATGAGGGAAAGTTTATCATGTAAAAAGGAAGCAAGTGTCCCAGGAGAAAATCCAAACAAAATTAAGATTGAATGTGCAAACCCCATTCTAAGCAAACTATAGACTGAAACAGATTAATTTTGGCAACATATGAAGCAATATGGAGTCAAACTCAAATGTGGATTTAGCATTGGGCCGTGTTGCTTTAGGAGTTTTTTTCAGGAAAGTCCCATGGGGGCAAGACCCCGGGGCAAGCCCAGAACACCAAATTTATATCTCTTCTGACCTGAAAATATCTCTGGATCTTCTTGTAATAAGGTGGGGAGATGTTCGGTTGGTGATCTGAGCTGAAGACTGTGAATAGATTGACAAACATTTCACACCACATTACTATAAACAGAAATTCCTTTAATTATGTGCTGTTCTTTAAAAGCCAGCACTCACTTTGAAGAAACAAAGGGTTTACCAATTTCTATTTTTTTATGCATAGTGTGCTGAAATCTCAAATTTCTTCAAAAATTTAATTTTCATTATAAATCTGTGTGAAAAATTGTAAATATCACTTTTAAAATCAAATTCACATACTGCTATATGATATGCTAAAAGAGGTTTGCCAACCAGAGCACGTGTGACACAATTTCCTTAATCACAGTCCTTAACCTCAGCGTTGCAAAAGTTTGAGTTAAGTTAATTAAAATTGCTTAAGATTCGATCCCTTAGGATCATTCTTTGTAATCCATTGCTGCCGAGTCTGTAGCTGTTCAAAAAACAGGGATGCCATCTTAAGTCCCTTGGCTCTGAGTGCAGGTTGGAGAGCTGATGAGAGAAACCAAGCAGCTTTTATGGGATTTTCTGTGGAAGCTGGTAAGCCACCACATTCCAAAGTTTAAGTGTGCGAATTCCTGCCAGTGATTTTTCATTTAGATTTCCCGAAGCTGATTGCTTAGCTAATGTGTTGCAGATATCAGTTTAAATATGTTCAGACATCAATTTATCTAGAGATTTCACTGCCTAACTGGTTACATAACTTTCTTAAACATATGAACCAAAGGGACATGAGTATATTTTCTATCTCCCTTAGAGAACTTAGAAAAGAAATCCCTTAGAATTACTATTTACTTACATGACATAATCATGTTTGGATAAGCGTTGTCTTACAACAGCAATCATCTCCCTTAAGGTTTTTCCCATTTTCATATATAACATCCATGCATTCAATGTATTTTACAATCCATTTTACCAACAGCAACAAGTTTCAAAAATTTCAAAATGTAAAAAGTGTGCACAGTCTTCCTATTTGACACACATTCAATGGTACTCCTAAATAAAATCCAGTAACAAGAAATTGCTCTTTGAAGTCAGTTAATACATAAACAGAGTTCAGCTGTGTTTAAGCTCATCCAAGTAAAAATAAAACCTTTACACAAAGGCCTAGAGAACAGTATATAATAAACGACGTCATGACGAAAGTGAAACACAACAGACAAGTCAGGGATGAAATTGTGAAGAACTTTAAAGCAGAATTAGGTTCAAAAGCAATAGCTTGAGCTTTGAACATCTCATGGTGCTCAGTTTATCATCCAAAAGTGAAATGAGCAAGGCAGAGGATCAAATCTCTCAAGGTGTTACCATTCACCTAAACACAATTGACTTAATAAGAACAGCATTAAAAAGAGAAGGATCCAAGAAGCCCATGATAGCTGTGGAAGAGCTCCAAAGATCCAAAGCTTAGTAGGGAGAATCGGTCAACAGCCTATAGTATATATTTGTCTTGGTCTCCATATAGGCCTGTTAAAAGAAAACCCTTGCATTGCTGTAGAGGGATGCAACAAGCCAGCAACAAGCAATGTTGCACATCACCCTCGGTATTCTCATTTTGAAGGACATTTTCTGTAGGTCTTAAAAATTAAGACGGTAAGAATTAATGGGAAGATGAATTAACCTACAAAGCAATCCTAATGAAAAAACTCCTAAACACCCTTAAATATACATTCAAAGCCACAACAAAATGGCTTTGATACAAACAGCAGAATTATCTGATTATTATCTTAGAATTATCTTATTATTTTTTATAAAATCATGCTTGTATTTAAATCATCTATGTTTAGTTAGTTTTGTTTAGGTTCATCTTGTTTTATTTTTGCCTTAAAGCTGTAAGATTGCAGTGAGATTCACGGATAAGTGTTTCTAAAGATGTACAGGAGAGACAATACATATATAAGCCTTTTTAAATTTTAGCAATCCAGACCCATGTTAAATTTTTAAAACACAAAAGGCATTTAGGAGTTTGAAATGCTGGAGACTGGAGAAGACAATTGTAGCAAACACAAAAACTTGTAAATGGGCGGTTGATATCCTCATTACCGATCATTAGAATTCAGATATCATTATTTTGCTCATACCATCTTGGTCAGGAGACCTTGAAAAGACCAGTTTGCCTCATGAATTTATTTATAAGAACACAATGCCAGAAACCCAATGAGTCTCACTGTTACAAATGTCCCCGCTGCTAGATTTCCTAATTAGTATGCCACATATTTAGCATGCCTAATTTACTATTTAATATTTATCATTTAGGTGTCAGCTGTCAAGATTGCAGGTGTTTTTTTATTGCCTGCCCTCTCTTTCTGCAATTCCATGTGTGGGTGCGCATGTGTGGCTGAAACAGATCATCATGCACCACCTGTTAGGGCCAGAGGTAGCAATGTGTGGCCTGTCACTCATCACTGGGCCATTTGGAAGACGGGAATGGTTTCTGAGATGAAGTGAAAATGTCTTGACAGAGAAGACCTCTGTGATAAATGCTTGAAGGATTACTGTACGGATGACTACACAGAACAGCCTCCATTCAAGCCAGATGAGGATGAGACCACACTCTGCTATTCTATCCAAGGGCAAAAACATATTTATCCTTTAAGCGGGGGCTTCAAGACAGAGATTGCTTTATGCTCACCCTGTCTTGCTTCGGTCGGTTCCTAACCTTTTTTCCATTCCTTCAGGCAGAACAACTCCATCAATCAGCTGCTCGCACACATGTGTCTCCACTCATGAAGGTGCCAAAAACAGCTTTTGCCTGTTGGAGTAGAATTGAATTCCATTTTTTTTAATACAAGACAAGGTTCTATACCAAATCCCAGTCCTTCAACACACACTCCTCCTCCCCATCCACATACTTTATGCACCATCACCATCTGTTTCCATTTAAAATGAAGTGACTTGACCACCAGTGATCTGTTGTGTGCATTCTAAATCTGTGCCCAACATTTTGGCCCCAGTGAGTGTCTCTGTGGGAGCGTCCAACATGTTTGTGTGAAAGTTTTCATGTGTGTCAACAATGCTGCAGTGTGTTCCATGAAGAAAAAAAAAGGGGCCTGTATCTCTGCTGCCTCACGCAGGACAAAAGCACCAACTGCATGAATTGCCTTCTCACATTCCCTATCGCGCCAAATGCACACTCAAGAGTCTGTTTTCTGTTGTCCTTTTCTAATCCTTGATGAAAGCTGATAACAGTGGCAGGACAGCAGCTGTGTGTTTGGTTTGCACGTGCATTGTGTGCGCTGGCTAACACACTGGCAGACTTCAGACCCCATGCTAGCAGAATGTGGAATGAATAAGTGGATCACACTGACACATTTTCTTCAGGCATACACAGTTAGGTCACAGCTGTAATGCATATGTTAAAAAAAGAAATGGGAAACAAAACAGCCCTAAAAAGGAAAAAGAAAAACATCGGCTGAAATAAATCTAATACCTTTGTGTATGTTTAGATAAGTTATTTCTCATTAAATACTTTGCATGCTAGTTGGTCCCTAAAGGCATGCTGAAGTTAAATACAGCCTAGCATCAATCTTAACATTCTGCTTCCCACACTGCCTGTGGAGGGCTGAATTTATCAGCTAAGAATTACTTTTGAAATCTGCACTAACTGTACATCTATAGAAAGACGTTTTTTTTCCCGTATGGAATGATGAAATGTATTTTCTGAACTGCTCTTACACCAAAGTCAAAGGCTGGCTGGCTATCTATCTATCTACCTATCTATCTATCTATCTATCTATCTATCTATCTATCTATCTATCTATCTATCTATCTATCTATCTACCTAATCTATATATCTATTTTGTGTTGTTGCTTTTGGTTTGAAGTTCTGTTATTTTGTATTAGATTACATTTGATCACAATAACTATGTTCTTCTCTGAATAGTCTCCTTGAGTCTAGTGTTTAGTTTGTAGTCATTCTCTGTCAGTCAGGGATTTTCTCTTGGCTCTACTTAGTGATTCCCCCACTGCAGTTAATTAATTAGACATTGGTTTCTTCTGTTGCACACTGTCCAGATCCTTGTGCCTCCAGTTCTATTCAGGATCCCTTATTTTCTCTTATTCAACAAATGCACTGGTGTATCCAAATATTTATTTTATTGTTTTTATTTATTAATTTATTTTTTTAGGGGGGGGGCAGTCAGATTATGAATTACTTATGCACTGCCATATAATAATATACTTATTAAACCTTTGTAAGTAGGTTAATTTCATCTGTTTTATTAAACAAAATACAATATGACCTTCATAAAATACATTAAAACTACACAGTAAATGAACTGTGCATTACAATTGTAGTTTCCTGTAAATTCCAATTCTGTCTGACATAGAGTTTTTATTTATTTTTCACAGACATCATATTCTCTGTAGATCTACACAAAAATCCTTTTTTCCTTTACTTTCTTTACTTAACATCCATGGGGATGTTCCAGCCAAGTATGCAGTTTTAGTGTGTTTGTTCATTTTTGTTTTAGAGGCCAGCATTTCATCATACATCACGCTGATAGAAGAAATATAACATCATTCTATCCACTGCCAGAAAGAGATCTCCGTTCTATTTTTTTTCTTCAAAATGATGCAACTTTATCAATATTTACTGTGGGGGCTGGAAATGCTTCAACGAGAAATAATATATAGCCATAATATTGCTGAAGAATGAATTATACTAAGTGGATTATGTTTCTCTATTCTGCTCAGCAGGTAAACAACTCAGGTAATTCAGTCAGAATTTAGCTGTAGTGGGGCAAAATGAAACAACAACCACTGCCATAAGTGCTGTCCTCAATTAAAACATCTTCCCTCTTCACCCCCAATTTTGTTTACCTGTTTTTTTATCTATGAGCCTAAAACTAATTAAGTGACAGTACAGCGAGTCAACAAGATGTTACGTTTCCTACCTCCCACCTGTATTTAGAAACATATTTGGTCGTGTCTGGTATCCTGGGCTGAACTAGGACAAAAAAATTGTCTCGGTCATTGTTTAGCTTTACTGGCCCAACAGGTATTCATGGAAACATGATTAGTCTTTCTTATGACAATGTTTTCACAATGTCATATTGGTGTATATTTCCTTTCCGAACAATCTTATAGTTACATCATGTGGGGAAAAATAATAATAACATATGCATCGTATTTGTTTTTACTCATGCCATATTGCAGTTATAATTATAACAATTAGTAAACACTCAAATATGTTACTAACTAATAAAAGCTATATTTAATTAACCTTAATGAATAAAATAAAGTTACTAAAGCATTAGGACCATTTCTACTACATTACTACAACATCAGAAAAACTAAATTGTTGAATCTAGTTTAGCGTAACAAGAAAAAAACTACACCAAAACTTGGTTTATATCTGACAAAGGTAGAGTGCAGTTCATCACTTCTTTTTTAGATTTGTTAGTTTAGATTTCCCAACACTTTTGCCAGCCATGGCTGATCTGCTACCTTTTCCCCTCGTCCACCTGCCGGCATCCTCCACCATCGGCACCTGCAGTTGCTTTGGATGCTCCGCTGTTGAAGTGGATGCTCCACCATAGCCACCAGTAAACCTCTGTGTTATCACCAATAGCAGTGTCTAGTATATCCGATGGCCAGTCCAGTGGTGCTGGGATCCCGTATTTAAATTTTGTGGTTTGTTAAATTGGAATGTCTATCATTCCGTTTGCATGTGTTTATGTTGTGTATGTATGTATATTTGTTTGACGTTATTGTGTTTTATTTGCAACATAACTGTTAAGTGTTTAGATTTTGTCTTTGCTTTTCCCACACTTGAAGGGCTGAACCAATGCTGAACATTAAATTGAGTTCCACTCAATGACCAGACAGTTTCTTTTGCATTTCCTTCTTTTTAGTTTTCTTCTCGTGGCATTCACAGTTAGTCAGTCATTTTTAGGTGAAAAACCTTAAGACAAACCCAAACACACATTTACTATATTGCACATTTACCCTATTGCACATTTAATCTATTGCACACTCCGCCATTTTTATTCTTTCCTTCTTGTCAGTCTATAACCCAAAAAGGGTTCTGATCTCATCCTGACAACTGACTCACCATACAACTTTGGAACAGCCCTCAAAATTTCTCCAAATGACAGGACTAGGTTTTACTGGAAGCCTGAGATGTACTGAGGAAGAAGTCTCAGCCTTTGACAGTGAACTGAATTAATAAAGAATTTGACCTTATGTTACAAGAATGGTTTGGCTAGTTGCCATTAGATATTTGTATAATGCCCTGCAAAAGTATTCATGCTCAAGAGAGTTTATTCATGTTTTTTGACATTCCAGACAAGTGTAATTCATTTTATTTTTATGTGATTGACAAAGACAGTTAAATCAATAACTGGTAAAGTAAAAACTAAGTCTTTGGAGGACATTTGGAGACAAAATGTTTTTTTTTTAACTCAAACTCAGATTAAAATTGACTCAAACTCAGATTAAATAGTCTTTTGATAAGGCAAAGAGCTTCTCTATGAATAAGACTTCATGTAGCATTCCTTTATACGTAAATGTCCAGTCTTTCAGAGAGACTAAAATTAATACTTGTACAGTTGATGGCCCCAAGTTTATCCATCAGAGCAATGGTTGTCTGCAGCTTCTCTATAATTACTATATGCCTCTGGCTGCATCTTTAAATAATGACTGCTTAACAAGCAATTCATATTAGGTGGAGACATATCAAGCTTAAGTTGTTGTATCATACACTCCTTCCAACAAAAAAATAAAAATAAAAAATTTGAATAATTAGTTGCACAAGTTAGAAGAGTATAAGGTATTGTTTTACACACAGTATATGGGTAAAAGTATCAAGAACCTATGTCTAAATCAGGGGTGCCCAATACGTTGAGAGGTGTGCGGGTCGATCGCACGGCCGCATCCATCCTTCCTGTTGGTTTTTTGATTCAAAGACCAAAAATCTAACTGATATGTATTTAAGCAGCCGTGCGCGCTCTACGTTAGCTTTGCGATAGGCGCCTTAGTAGAGAGTCTCCCAGACTCTCTTAGCAGAGGCGGAGCTAAAAGAGGGGTTAGGGAAGGACCGGGCCCCCTGGAAATCTATATATCATGTATATATATATATATATATATATATATATATATATATATATATATATATATATATATATATATATATATATATATGTATGGTCCCAGATAATGATAAAATGAAAGGGGAAGAAGATTTATGACAAAAGATGTCTATCTTGGGGAGAACCACACATATTCCAGAGTGGGTAAATACAAGACAAACCATCCATCCATTTTCTGTACACCCTTGTCCCTATTGGGGTCAGGTGGGTCTATCTCCAGCTTACAACTGGCGAGAGGCAGGGGTACACCCTGGACAGGTTGCCAGTCCATCACAGGGGAACACGGAGACATACAGGACAAACAACCACTCATACACACACTCACACCTAAGGACAATTTAGAGGGCCCAATCAGCCTAACATTCATGTTTTTGGACTCTGGGAGGAAGCCGGAGTACCCTGAGAGAACACACGCATGCACAGGGAGGACATGCAAACTCCTTGTAGAAAGACCCAAGGTGTAATTGAACCCAGAGCCTTCTTGCTGCATGGCAACAGTGCTACCCACTGCGCCACTGTGCAGCCGACAAGACAAACCTAAATTTTTATTTCATAAAAATATACTTCATCCTAAAAGCACAAAAATAGATGAAAATAACGCTTTAAATAATATAAAATAAAATAGGCATTGTGCATTTTTTAAAATTTTGTTTAGGTGGGTAGATCCCTTAGGATCTGTCATTTTTTTAAGTAGCTCACAAGCTTGAATAAATTTGGGCACCCCTGGTCTAAATTATACCACAAAGAATGTAGTCACAACACTTGCAGTGATGAATACAGTAAAATGTAAATAGGCTGTACTTGTAGAGCACTTTACCCAAAGCCCTTTACACCACACTCAGTCATTCACCCTATGACATTTACATACTTACAAGGTGATGGAGGCAAGCTTTGACACTGTAGCCAAAGCTACCCTGACAGAAGCAACTGCCCTAATCTATATCCAATTAGAAACTGTTTGGTGTTTAAACCTCTTGGTTAAACTTACAACAGTGTTTTGGATATTTGTAAGTTGATCAAACGGAATAATTACGTCACAACAAGGTGGTCAACATAAACAGCCAATCTTCCTTCACTTTGAGTGACTTTCCTGCCACTACCACTACAGAGCTGTTTAATGCTTTGAAAGCAATTGTTTCATTAAAGACACTGTATGACATTGGATCTGCGGTGTCGTCTTTGAAATTTCTAGGAGTGTCTGCTATATGTTGTGTGCTGATCATGTAACTTATTGAATATTCAGAGAGAAAATCAAGAAGTTAAACAGAGCTTCAACAAATGTAGCCATTTCATGTTCCTAACCCAACATGCATTGGGAATTGTGGTTGGGATATTCATCCCGTCAAAGCCAGAATGTAAGCCGGTGTGTGTTTGTTTGTTAAAGACGATGCAAGCTCAGCAAATTCCAGACTTCACAGACTATTGGTTTGTACAACAGCATTACCCTCCTCTTTGATATCTTCAGTTAATGTGAGTCTCAGGCTAATTGAAAATGAACCAGTGTATGCCTCCCTGCAGTGCCTTTATAAAGCTGTTAAAGAGACACACCATTTTACAGACATCAAAGAATTCTAGTCGTAAGCATTTAAAGCTTTCTTTTTTGAGCAAAGGCTTTATCAATAGATTTCTTTAGTGTATAAGAGCTCCACAAGGTAAAGTCACGGGACTATTCGTCCTTGCCAAAAAGGAACAGCAGATAAATCACAGATGCGTGCCGATGAAACCTCACATAAAGCTAATGCAGAGCCTGTGTTTTGGGTGGCAGTGATTTACAACTGGCTGAGCTGAACTGCTTACCGTCAGGAGCTGTAATGGATGCCAGCATCTGTTCTAAATTTCTGAGACTTGGGACAGATATCGCTGCCGTTATTTTCTCCCATGGCGATATCACTGATGCATCCCAAGGTACCCCACTGTGTTTCACTGGAGCCACACTGACGCAAAAGTCTACAATTAAAATGCAGGTCCCTGGACTTGATCAGAATAAAGGCTATTTGAGCAACATAAACAATATGTAATACACAATTTCTACAGCTTATCCTGTTGTGAGGTTTTATACTGAGTCTGCAGAGAGCCAAGGATGGAAAAGCATCAGTAAAAACAATGTAATTTGTTTAAAACATATATATATATATATATATATATATATATATATATATATATATATATATATATATATATATATATATATATA
>JAVLVB010001174.1:2194225-2223835 GCA_032876305.1 Orestias chungarensis
GCTTGTGGAATATTTTGTTGGCGTCTATTTGTTGTTGTTGTTGTTGTAGTTGACTTGAACTGATGCAGCATCGGCTGTTTCCAGGTGATCTTTTGTGTGTTATGTCCCTTTCCCTGCATAACACCGGTCTATCCATCATAATGCTATTTTATTTACATTATCATGTCTCTCTCTCCCTCTCTATCTCTATCTCCCTCTCTATATCTCTCCTTCTCTCTGTCTGTCTGTTTCTCTCTATTTAGCCGCGACCTTTTCCAAGCTCTCGCATCCAGGCGCACTGAGGTAACGAACACCTTGTCTCCATCCTTTCAAAAACAAACAAACAAAAAACATGCTTATGACACAGCCTGTTTTTTGACTATTTATTCTTTCTTTATGTGTAATAGGACACGGTTTCGTTAGGTGGATATTTCGTATAGTAGTGAGAGGAGTGTCGGCTGTTGTGGCTGATGATTGTGCGCGTCATTGCTCTCAGAGCCAGACTGACTGTTAAGTGAGATCGTATCCTTTTCTTTTTGTAAAACTTTGAATATGCATGTAGATGATTCTCTCTCATCGACTTCATGGACTTTATCAGCTGTCTGTTTCTAACTGTTTATGTCTCTCAGTGGGTAGTAAGTCTTCTAACCAGGTGATGTGGGTGTAGGCAGGATGGATTGACAGCGCAAGAAAAAAAAACACTGGAAAGATGCATGTTGAATGCAGAAAATAAATAAATAAATATTCTCAAAAATTTGTGATTTATACACACACACATTTGCAGGATGTCGTGAGACGAGGTGGGAGTAGGGGAGCTTGAGGGCGTTTTCCGACAGGGCGTGCTGAGTGTGTGTGTGTGTTGTGTGTGTGTGTGTGTGTGTGTGTGTGTGTGTGTGTGTGTGTGTGTGTGTGTGTGTGTGTGTGTGTGTGTGTGTGTGTGTGTGTGTGTGTGTGTGTGTGTAAAAGGCTTTCAGGACCACGGACAGCTCACGTGAAGCTCATCTGTGTGATCTACCTTTATTTTGTCCGTATTATTGGCTGCAGCCTCATCCTATAGACCCTGGCCTCCCATGCAAATAAAAAAAGAAACATGTTTTCCTTTTTTTAAACTTTTAACTTATATTCAATAAACTGCGTTTTATATTTTACATTAACTTGCAGACGCAACGGTTTGGGCTCAACACGCTTTTCGCATTAAGGATATTTTAAGACTTTTGAGTTATATTGACATTTAGCAAACTAGGAAAAATGGATTTTAAGTTTTAAAGAATGCATTTAGTTGAAATGCATTCAGTCGTGATTCTATTGGAAATATTAATGTCAAACATGTTGAACTATCTAGTATCCCTAAATCTTTTAAACCATACTTTCGAAAATATTTTTTATACCTTGTAACATTAAAAAAGAGACATATTCTAAGGCGCATTCCAGATCTGTGTCCAAAACAATGGATTTTGCAGATATTGTTTTAACCTTCAGTGTAAAAGGAAAAAGCTTGTCTGAACGGCAATGTTAAAAGTACTCTGGCATGACTGCAACCAGAGTTGTAATTAAAGGTGTCCCAAAAACAATAAAGGAGTTAGTTTGCAGCTGGACTAAATCCTTTATAGATGTATGGGATGTTGCAAATATACCATCACAATATGTGTTTGAACAGTGTTGGTTTCTTTAAGGACTGTTTTCCATATGGTGTGTGTTGGGTTTTAAAAGCATATTTCATGTATTCAAAATGTGCATTTGATGCAAAGAGAAGAGACTATCCACAGTTGATGCACACACCTCACGCATGCAATGATGGCCAAGATACCATGTCGCAGAATTTTACTGATGGATAAGAAAGCAGTGTTGGAAACATCTCCTATCAGTGCTATCATCAGCAAATATTTAACAATATCTTTGACAGCACAGGATTTAATTTTGTTTTTTTTACTTATTTTATAGTGAGCTCTAATGTTCTTATTTAATTCATGGTTATCTAGAAGGTCAGACGAGAAGACATCCTCAAGAAATGAGATGAACATATTCAGATATTCAAATGACGCTTTTCTAAAGTACATTACTACTTTGTTATTTGAACATGTTCAGTATTATGTAATTTTTTGCGTTAATGTGTTTTACAGAGTAATTGGATTAAACTTGAAGGTAACATCTCCCATCTAATGTTAAACTGGATGTTTCTAATCTGAAATGGTTAAAAGAAACAGCGGAGTAATAACAATAACCTACTCACTCCTGTACATAAACATGTATTCAATGCACCCTCCAAATATATCACCTTTCATTGCTGTTGCATAATTTTTATATTCACTCCACTTTGTTTATCAGTTTCTAGAAATTATTTAATGAAATAAAAGGTAATCCAGAACTTTCTGATTACCTAGGGTTAATAATATGATATGACATGTAGCCCAGGTGCTTTAGGCTGCTCTTTAAAATAGGATTGACATAAGACATTGTCTTTAAAGTAAGAATTTAGGCCTTTACTTACCTTAATCTGCATCCATGGGGCCAATTAAATGTTTTTCTATCTTTACATAAGTCAGACAAACATGAAGCTGATTAATTTCCTGCTAATTTGCAACTTTAAACTCATGAATTTGTTTTTGTGTGTGTTACAGACTCTGGTTCAACCTTTCAGTGATGGCGGCCATGATTTCATCTGAGGAATCATGTTCTTTTCAGATCTTTTTGCGGTCTGGGCTTGCTGTTGGATGCCTATCCAGGAAGCCCTTACCCCAAAAAGCATCTGCGAGGGATCCTTACAACGTCGACAGTTTGCTTTCACCTCCTCTTCTGAAGCTTGAGGTCACACTGCCAGTGTATACAATCATTGGTGTAAGTTTTATATTTCCTCGCCGAATATGACTACTCAATGCAGAAAGAAAAAAACAACAACTTTAGCAACAAACATACGCAATACATGATTTGATTTGCATCACGTGGCAACGAAAAACAAGCATGGCACTGTGTTAGAAACCTTTTAAGAATTATTCCAAACTGCCTTTGTTTTCTTTGGGAAAAAAAAAGAAAATAGATAAATCTGACTTCTTTATATTAGTTAGGAATGGAAATGTAAGTTTTTAGGAAACAGTTGTTTTTATCTTGTTGTTGTTTTTTTCTTGTTGTAAAAGAATGTGTTTAATATTGTATACTTTTTCCACAAGGGGGCAGCATTGCCAAGTGCTATTTGAAGTTTATAAAGTACAGTGGCATATGTGATGTATAAAAAAATCGAATTTTTACTCGACTTGAAGTTATACTTAAAAAAAATTTAAATGTACAATTCATATTATAATTTTTTTAATTCAAATTCACTGGTGTTTGTTGGATGTTTTCAGAACTTTTAATCATTACCATAGACAACTGGAATTATCTGGAAAGCTACTTTGTATTTGCCGCCTCTGCTAGATTAGAAAGTTAAGTTTCATCACTTACGAAATTCAATAATACTGTTTGGAAAAAATTTTATTCAATAAACTACTTCTAAGAAAGTTTCACATCCCTTTACTTACTCATTTCGTTGGAAACTGAAACGTTTCAAACTTATTTTCAAGAAAACATTACAAAGACTCGTCCAAAAGAGCAAACGGATTAAACAACAATCCAGCAAACCTCAAATGAAATCCAGCTGTTGGTTATGATGCCAGAACTCTAGTCTTTCTGAAGTTGGTTAATCTGCCAAGGATCTAAATCCAAAAACCTAAAAGTAGAAACTTTCTATTTACACTTTCTGGATGCTTAAAATAAATTTGATCTCATTGATTGTGATGTCTTTTGTTTGCAATAAGAAGAGAAACTGTATAAAGGCACCAATAAAAAAAAAAACTTTTGTGGATAAAAATTTTCACATTTTACTTTCAATTTGCAGCATAAACACAGTGCATACGATTTCCCAGTGCTGTTTTCTGGGTCCATATCCCAAGATATATCTTTTGTTTCAGAAGCAATGTCACTAAAAGTCTTAACTGTTAAGGAAGTAAGGGACTAAAAAAGAGTAGTTGTAAACAAGGAGTATGATAAGAATAAATATTTGTACTTTTTGCAGATCAGACTGCATTGTGAAGCTGTTTATGTTTACAAAACAAAAGTGATCTAAACGTTCTGGAGACCCACATAATAATTTACACATGAGCATTTTTCAACACTTTTAAATAAATTGACACATCATAGCATGTTAAAATACAAAGAATAAGAAGCAACATGCTGTGACACAGTAATACGCATAAAATGTAACACCGTCATTTGGCCCATCACATAAAAGACACTCAAAAATGACGGGGAGAGATTAAATCCGGTTGGCTTCCATAGATGTTCAAAGTGTTACAATCTAAGTGTACAATTCAATGCGATCTGCTCCAGTTCCTTAGATTGGAAACTTTCCAAACTGATTTGTTTATAATGTATTCATGAGCGGAATGCAGGGATTTTCTTTTAAAGTAACTTCAGACGACATGTTTTGTAAATTTGTGCTGTAAAAACAAACTGAACCTTGAATCTCTAGAATCTTGAATTCACTGCAACAAAAGGCGTCTATTTATGCAGAGATTAGGTAGGTACGTAGATGCTCAAAACATACTACATTCATAGAGCAACATTATGATTTTTTTCAAAGCATTTTTGAGAATAAAAAACAAATCATCCAATTAAATCAGAACAGTCTGACACGGTTTTCATAGATTTCTTTTTTATAACATATAGACTGATCCTTTTTATTTTATTTCAAAATAAATGAATAAATCACCAAATGATATAACGTGTTATTTCATTTCATTTAAATGAAACGTTCCTTTTGGCTAAAGTTCTGTTGACATTATATGCTTTATACCAGTGCAACATTTGTAAATGAGTTTAAGGTACCTAAGTGAAGAAGAAAAAAGGTTCAAAATAATGAACTTAACTGAAAAAAGACATTGGAGAAGAAGGAGAATGGATATGTGTGGTTCAGTAAGATCCTGCAACAGACTGACTAAAGTTTTGATATTTGAATCTATTCAAATATCCCTTTTGAAGCGTGTGTCTTCATGTAAAATGCTTAACTGTGTGACCAGGTTGCCTTTTTATGACATGGGTTTCAAACTTTAGTTGCTGTTACAGTTTTGTAAAACATGGAATTAAAACTGAGAATTTGGGATGGGGGCATTATGGTTCTGTACTGGGTTCAAGAACTAATGGTCTTTACAGTTTTTTATTTTTATAAGAAAACTTCAATGTTTTTTTTGGCATATAAAAAAAGAATCAGTTGAAGAATCACTTAAGTGTGACACCCTTATTACCAGAAGTCTCAAACATACTCAGCTCACCCTGTTTTATCTTTAGAGGTTTTAAACTCTGTCAAAATCTTTTTTTTAAAAAACAATTAATACGGTTAAAAAATCGTTGTGGTCTGGTTAAACAAAAAAGCCAAGAAAAACTAAATTTTTATATTTTATGTTCAAGATCACACAACCATAACAAAAAAGGAATAAAATAAGATATTAACACATTTTCATTTTGTGTATGTTTAACTTCTATAGCAGAAAGTTATGTTGCCTAAAAATCCTCAAGATATTCTGTATTTAGTAGAAAAATGTCTCCAAGGCTCATTAAAAATTACTCGCATAAACTGCTATGACATTTTTGGAGATGTACTACTTATAAACTTTAAAAAGACTCCTTGCATTCATACAGCCTCTATGTTGTGTTGTGTATTGTTCTTCATCTTTGGTTGCATAATAATCTTTTCTATTACGAAAGCAACTGTGTTTTCTTTGTGAAATCCCCATACCATAATCTGTAGTAAGATTTGCACAGTGATCTCAGACCTAATGAAATGCATTTAAAATATTGTTTTCTTCTAATAAAATTTCAATTAAAATGTCCATACAAAAATGACTTATTTGGCAATTCAATTTATTGACAACTTTGGAAGAACAATAAAAGTACACTCTCAGGTTTTTGATCTGCAGAAGAACTGACTTGCTTCCTGGAAGAGTAATATTCTAAGGAGTCTTTTGAATATTTTATTCAACATCCACAGATAACTTGATGTGAAAGACCATCCACGGCCTTAAATTATTTTAAACATTGCATAACATGTAACATGTTGTCAATGTAATAATTTAACCGTGTGTGTTGAAATCAGAAAAAAAATAGATATAACTTGCTGTTTTACGTGGTAAAACAGCAAGTTTTTTTTTACTAAATTTTACATCTGTCTCAAATCTTAATTGCTGATGTCAAAGCCTAGTTGCTTCACAACATCTTGTCCGCTGACTCAAGTTTGGTCAGTCCAGTTTTTATCACATCTAAACGTCACTCAGCAGTCTGGAAGTAGAGGAAAAACAGCAGTCTGCCCACTTGAACGGAAGCGCATGAAACAATAGTGAATTTGAATTCCCATCATTCCTGTGACTCACCAAGGTAAATACCATTAAACGATATTCCTGGATTCAAAGCTGCATATGGACAAGCGAACAGATGTTGTGTCAGTCAGCTACAGTAATGGATCAGTTGAGCTTGATAAACCTTGAAGTCTTACAGTCCGTATATATTTTTATGTCATTTACTGGTAAATTACCCACAACGTCTAACAGTTATCTTACGTGCTGTTCTGCAGTTTCTGGCGTGAGTCATATGGTCCAATAAGTCATGTGACACAGTACTCATAAAATAATAATCAAGCCTTAGAGTGGTCTCTGTTATTCTCAACAGACTTCTTGTCCAGCAGGACTGAATTTTTTAAACACCAGCGGATGTCTGCAAAGCCAGACGCTCAAAGTTTTCATTGTCATTTAAACTTCAACAGCAGAAACACAGGAGAAGCTAATGATAAAGTGGAAACTACTGGACGTAGAAAAAAAAAATCATTACATTTTTTTGGAAGCTGGTGGTCAGAAAATTAAAGCATTAGCATGATACTGTTGAAGTCCTCCTTGACTTCCCCGGATTCATTGATCTCAGTGTAGCATATTCAGGCGTCTGCAATCGTTCAGTAATAACTCAATGTCCACACTTCTCATGGATCATTAAAGACCTTTTGCAAAAGGGAGAACCGAGCACCGCTCTTCACGGGTTCCAACTCGGCTCTGGGTTCTCCCCAGCAACAGGCTGTTTTTATTCAACATTAGGGCGTTACAGAATCACACAAGCATTCATATTTGATTACACAAGCTGTTTCTCACGCGCTTAGTTAGACATGCGTATTTTCCCACAAGAAGTTGTTACTCGAGCATGAGAGGGAGTTTCTTGTTATCTACGACCTTCAGTTGTAGCACCCTACCTTTATTTCACACACTTCAGCTGCACGTTTTGCTGCAGGTTTTTTCAATAACACGTCCACTCACTCTAGCATCAGAGAGAATGTGCAGGCCTTATCTAAAAGTTATACCTACTATTATATGCAAACACTTGTAGTATTAAAAGACAAATGAATATAATTCCACAATTCCCCCTTTTGAACTCTATTAAGAGTTCACCAATTTAATCACTACAAAGCACGTTACTGGCCGACTCATCTTCTCCTTCTGTGGCGAACAAGGGCATCATGACTCTTGGGTCCTGTTTTTCAATCATGGAGGAGATCAGTCGGACAGACAACGAGCGAATACATGGTATGCAACAACAACCACACGTTACCAATATAGCTATAAAAACTGCTAAAGATATTAAAAGAGACATTACCAAAGTCTTCCATCTGCCAAACATTCCTGTCATCCAGTCCTCGAAGGGGTTATTTATTCCGGAGTGTTCATTCATAGTTTCAGAGAGGCTGCGCAGGCTTTCTAAGGCTTTAGTGACCGAACCGTCCGGGGCCGTGTTGTTGGGAATGAAGGTGCAGCACATGTCACCGAACATCGCACATACACCCCCTTTTTCTGCAAGTAACATGTCTAAGGCCATACGATTTTGGACAGCCATTAGTGAGGTCGGTCCTAGTTGTTCAGAGAGTCCTTCTGCAGCATCCCTAGTTAGGTTGGAGAGACGTAATACATTATAATGGACGTAGTTGATGCGATCCACATTCTTATTAGGAGTTACAGGGAAGAACGCCGAAATCACAGGTATGTTTTCAAACCTGGCCGCTACTTCATCTGCTAATTTATATTCATTAGGCATTCCGCGAGGGACTCCGATGGCATGGATGTAAGTCGGGGACCCAGTCATTAGGTCAAAGGTGTCAGACGCTGCCCTGCGAGCAATGACAACGGCGTCTGCGTGTAAGCGAAGAGGCTGACGAGCATAAACGGAGCCCGTAATCCAACCATAGCACAGATCCCAGTGGTGTTGGCACGTATTCTTGTAAACAAGCGTTGTCCTCCGCAGTAATAATAAAGTCCTGCTCTAGCCCATGGTCTGATCCCAGAGCCTTGTACGGTGCTACCACACCACTCCTTTGATATTTTGCCTACATTTACAAAAGGGTGCTCGGAGTTGAAGTTGAAGCAATGATAAGACTGATTACCTTTATATGAAGCGAAGGGGTCAGGTCTTGTTTTGTTTGATATGGGAGGAAACAGGGAGGCTAACAGACTACAATTAGCTGCTGTGGCTTGTCCTGACGCGCTACTTCTATAAATCGAATGCCATAAGCCCAAAGCAAAAGCTATCATAATAATTGTCCAAAACACAATAAAGAAACAAAGGACTTGATTTGACATCGTGGCTCGTCCCACATGATGGGTTGAGTGGGAGAGGAACCTCAACCACTATTGATGTCTTCTTCGACACTGAGGGTAGACTACCTCAGTGTCTATGTTGTGCTCACCACCAGGGGATTATTCTGCCCCTTTTGATGAGGTGGGAGCTGCCGGGCGCTTCTCGCCTTCTTCCTCGGTTGCAGGGTCTGTTGTGTTGTCCTGGAGGTCTTGGTGTATCTGCTGCAGTGTAATCTGAGGTTCTTCCGCCGCGGTGCACTGGCTCCAATGGAACAACGTGTCGCCTTTCCCTTGTAGCCTCACAGCATGGGATGTCCTCTCAGTGATGCGAAAAGGTACCGTCCATCTTGGCTCCGACCACTTTCTTTTGATGACTTTCAGGAGGACCCAGTCCGTCTCTATGAGGTCGTCTGTGGTGTTTCACGTTGGTTCTGCTCCAGCACATGTTTGGAGAAAGGTGACACAAGGCTGCACAGTAATTTATAATATGCATGGTGAGTTAGTTTCATACTATCATTTTCTAAACCCAATAACCTGGTGTGTGGTCCAGGGAACGCCCCTCCTGTTAGGAGCTCATGTGGGGTTAATCCCACTCTTTTGATTACTGAACTTCGGATGGACATTAGGGCTAAAGGTAAAGTGTCGACCCAATTCATTTTGGTCTGTGCACAGGTTTTGGCCAATTTTATTTTGATGTTTTGATTAATTCTTTCCACCTGGCCTTGAGAGGCCGGATGGTACACACATCCATGGCTGTGTTTAAGACCCAAAGATTTCTCCACCCATTGTAATGTTTTGCTTGTAAAATGAGTACCATTATCCGAGTGTATTCTCTTTGGAAAACAATGCTTAGGAATCCAGTGATTGATCAAAATTTTGCAAACAGATTTGGCACCTTTTTTCTGGTGGGGATTGCTTCCACCCACCCCGAGTACCTGTCAACAACAACAAGCAGGTACCTGTGCCTTCTTACAGGGTCAATCATGTGGGTATAGTCAATCATAAATGGATGCCACCATTGTTTCAAAATTTCTTTCATCTGCCTTATTCTGACATGGCCCACACCATGGGCTTCAACAAACTATTCTTCTATGAGCCCTGGAGGAAATACTAATCTGCCCCAGGACCTCCCCAACAATCTTCTTTACGAACTGCCCCTCTGTTCTTCCTTCTGCCATGTTGATGCCTTCATGTGTGTAGGTGATGTTTGGAGCTTCCAGGATTTTACTCATCCTCTGTTGTCTTAAAGCTGTCATTGTAAAACTTCGTGAGATTACATGCTACCATGCTGTGTTGTCAAGACTGTTAGTGGGTGTCCCATCACTAAGTGTGCTGTTTACTGTATAAGTTTTGCTATCCCTGCTGCATGTTGTGTGCATGGGGGGATGACTTTTTTCCATGTAATACATTAGTACTGATACATAAGTCAGTGCCTTCCTTACTCCCCCTTTTTCTGAAACAAAACACCATTTACTGTGTGTTTTGTGACAGAAACATCCAAGTAAAACATAGAAGAGTAATCTGGAAGAGTTAAATCCGCTGCAGCGCTAAATTAGTGTTTTAAAGCAGTAAAATCAGTTTCCGCATGTTAGGTCCAGACCTAAATGGTGTTCAAGTTGTTGATGCCTTGTTTTTTCACCAGGTGATGTAAGATCAGAGTAAGCTGTGATATAACTTCTGCTGTAACCTGTGAGACCCAAAAAAGATAACATGTCCTTGACCCTCTGAAGCTTCGGGTGTGAGAGGATGCTTTGTAAATGTGTGGGGGACATGCTGGTGGATCCCACAGAAGTAACTCTGCACAAAAAGGTTACCTGTTTCCTGGCAATTTGTAGTTTGTTTTTACTAACCTTCAGTCCATATTTAAGCAAATGTTTCAGCACCTGTTCCATAGATAGGTGAGGGAGCAGAGACATTTTAACATGGCTGCAGTTTCTGGGTGGTCAGTCTTCTCCCTGCCATGATGTCTCACTTTGGGAATGCTGGTATCAGTCCAGTCTGTGGCTGCAAAGGAGCGCTTAACCACTCCCCCCTAATTCTCTGGCTTGATGCTCAGGATGCAGAGAGAGAGAAATGTGAGTAACAGCTTTATCTGACATCATATACCATTGATATTGTTCGTCTTTCAGCTCCACAGCAGCAGCCACACCCTCTGGTGCTATATTAATGCTATGTGATTCTATTTGCCGTGTATTACCTTCAAGCTCATGGTCAAATAAATCTTAATACCATTCAGTGCCGTTCCGGTCGTAGAACAGGTTGACATGGGCAGGTCAGGCAGAGAGGAGTAGGGGCGGAGACTTTGAATCCAGGGCTTCCACAGCGAGTAAACCGAGTAGATGCCATACTGCTTTGGAACATTTGTAGAAAATGTCAGCATATTCCTCACCCACAGGTCGAAGAAGGTATTGTCCATGCGAGAGCTGTTGACCACAGCAAAGAGTGGAGCCATCTGGAAAAGGCACAATTGGTCAATCTGGGCCGCACAATACAGAAGCTCCTAGTTTAATTAATAAGACTTTTCCAAGTAAGTTCACTGGAGTGTTAGGTGAACATACAAATCAATGTTTCAGTCTCTGTTTCCCCACTTCCACCCATAGGGGAACCGCCACAGGCAGACTCTGTGGAACCCCCGAGAAGCCCATTACCGACACAGTTCTTTCTGACAGACGTGTCTGTTGTGGTGTTGTAGTAATGGTGGAATATGTGGCTCCAGTATCAACCAAAAAATTTAGGTAGTCATTTCCCACCTTCATAGGCAGCATGGGATCTGCCGGTCCCCTGCTGCTGTTTTCCTCAGAGGTGTGTCAATATTGAGAGGGCGGGTATCACTCCTTCTGTGAGTACTGCGCTGGAGGAACTGGAGGTGGAGCCAGCTGTGGATTGGGTGGAACCATCCACTGTCCAACCCCTGTTGGAGGATTGGGGCAACATAATCCCATGGCGTAGTTGTCCACAGTTGTAGCAGACATCCCCCTGGTAACCTCTGTTTCCACCCCTTCCTCTCGGTCCCAGCCTCCTTGGTCTCTGTCCGCGTTGACCCATGTCCACCTCGTTCACGCCCCGAACCATAGTTTCTGTAATTAAAAGAAGGATATGGAGGCAGAGGAGGGAAGGCTCCTCCTTGCCACGAGTCATTAGCATATTCATAAGGAGCAGATTGTGGAGCTGCAGACTGTGGAACTGAGGGAGGAGCAGCTTGCACTCGAGCTATCATTACATGTTCAGTTTTTTTTTGTTGTTGTTTTTTTCAGGCTTTGTTTTGCTCATTCTAAACTTTATTTCCGGCAGCTGCAGCATAAGCAATTGATTTTGCATTTGTTCATTTTCCTACTTTTTCCTTCGCTCCGCATCCTGTACTGTTAACAAGTGATGTAATAAATGTTTTCCTCATTTAGCAAAAATCAGCTCCTGGACAGCTTCTTTAAACAAGTGCCCTGTGTTTGTCATGCCATATTTTGAGTTCAGCTCCATGTATCTCACCCAGATCTCAACTGCCTCAGAAATAAATTCTATTAGGGTACTGCTCAGGTTTCCAGTCAAAGCGGGGGATCACCAGTGGGGTGGTGGGAGAATGATTTCTGACTGCTTTCCTAGGTTATCTGTTATCCACGTATCTCCCCCTGAGGTTTTCACAAAATGATAGCAAAAATGTTTAATTAACCCATGAAGCCCCAACATTCTTATTGAGACCGGAGAGACGGATCAAGGAAACTAAATTTATGTGTGTGTGTCGATTTACTGACTCCTGAGGCAGAAGGAGAAAGGAAAAAAATAATAATCTAGAAAGAGGCCAAAGAAAAAAGAAAGACACAACTACTACTTTATTCATCTCTTCATCTCACCCTTGCTTTCTTTCAACAAAAGTTCCACGCCCATTAAAAGAAATACCGATGCCAAGGATCGGACCCCGTTTGGGTCCGTCCGATTTTATTGAAAACCACATCCAAGGAGACAGCTCTACCGTTGCTTCTCCTGGCAATTAGCCAAAATGCTCATCAGCAAAGTGGAGTACACCAACTCTCGGTTTTAAAATTCTTTCTTATCAGCCCTTTATTTATTACATTTTCGCATGCATTTAATCTCATAACAACAATTTTAAAAGATGAGTTTCCAAACAGAGACACTTTTAATTTTATCCCTTCAATTAATTGTTCAACTAGTACACTCAAAAATTTTAATGACGTATTCTGGATCTACTTCATCAATTCATTCATCCTTTTTTTTATCATACTCGATATGCAGAATTTAATTAAATAGGTTTCTGCTCACCTTATTCAGTTGTGGCCCCGGATGAATCAACAAATGGTTTGATCCTAACGTCCGCTGTGACGACCGATCTGCATCTCGTCGGGGTCACCAAATTGTTGGACTTACACCTTCCTTAACTCCTGCTGCGTGCGCTTTCTCCCAACACCACTTTACCCAATGTTATTTTATGGAAAACCACACCCATCATCATCCTTCCCTCTGTCAAATTCCCCTTCCATTTTATATTTTTGTGTTTAACTATTCCTTATTTGTTTTAAAACTTTAGGTCTGTACTGCGTCAGCTCATGTAAATATTATCAAAGGTGGTTAAACGTCTGACGAGGAACAGTTCATCGGAGTTATCTGATTGACTGAGGAATCAGACTTAATATTAATAATTGTTTTTCTAAATACCCGATCTTTATCCCGAGATCAAGTTATTATGTTAACTAATAGGTCTGTACTGCGTCAGCTCATATAAACATTATCAAAGGTGGTTAAACGTCTGACGAGGAACAGTTCATTGGAGTTATCTGATTGTCTGCGGAATCAGACTTAATATTAATAATTGTTTTTCTAAATACCCGATCTTTATCCCGAGATCAAGTTATCATGTTAACTAATAGGTTAAACGTCTGACGAGGAACAGTTCATTGCATTTGTCTGTATAATACGGAGTCAGACAATTTATGTAATACTGGTTTCTAGTGCCTGATTTTATCTCGAGATCAGGTTATGTTTTAACTAAATTCTGGCCAAGCTCACACTTCAGTCAGCAACGTGTCAATGTGAGTTCCAAGCGCACACCATAGTATACACAGACACCAGAATTTTATACGAGAGGGAGTTTCTTACACATATAAAAGCAGTTGTGACTAAAAGTTCTGGCCATAAAAAATGCCCCCCCAAGTTTTCCTTTATCGATGTTATTAAATCTTTGTGTCTGATGTGTTGTGTTACATTAGTAGTGCCTTGCAAAAGCATTTATTCCACATGAATTGTTCAGCGGAGTAAAGGGATCCAAACACATATGCTTACATTTTAGAAAGAAAAAATAAACACCTCCCAAAGCAAATGGTGTAGAACATGGACGAAATTTTGATTTCAAAGGTGGGGGGAGTATTTTTTTAAACTCGTTGAACTGGCCGATAGGTGGTCGCATGGTTCATGTAGCTCGGTATAGGTCCAAACATCTCAGACCAGTAAGTCAGTTCGAACGGCTTCTGGTGCGAAAACGACTTTTTTCACTTTCCCCCACAAGTTTACTTACCTAACATGAGAGTATGGCTACAGTGTTCATAACAAAAAAAACCTTAACAGAAGTAAAAATAACTATTATAAAAAGGAAAATATGTTGCTGTATATGTTTTGACTGAAAAACCTGGGATGAATGCTTAACTTTTGTCGAAGACAATTATTATAATTTTTGCTTTCATGCAAACTTAGTTGATTGTGCTAGTAGACTGCAAACTTTTATTTATAATTCACTGATTAAAATATTCATTCAATTGAAACCGTTTCTCGTTGAAATCAGATTACACGACAAAACAACTAAATTGTGCAAAAAATAAATGACCAAACAATTTATTGTAAAATATGTAAAATGCAAAAAAAAGGAATTTACTACGACTACAATGCTATTTCTTTACTAAAACTATTTACATATATATATTTTTACATACATGTACGCGCGCACGCACGCACGCACACACACCCTGGCCAGCACGCCGTTCCACAGCTTCTCCGTGATGTAGTCCGTGTGCTGCGAGTTCTCCAGCGCCAGGTAGAACTAGTAGCGGCGCAGAAGGCGCGCCACACTGCCGCCGCCCACTGGACCAGCTGGCGCAGCTGCTGTTAGAAGCCAACGCGGGCGTGATTGGCCGAAAAGAAATTATAAAATTATTTAAGTTCAGAATGTAAGTTATGATGGAAATTTTAAAACACTGAATCAGACGGACCCGTCAAAACCTGCCAAGCTTTTAATGAGCAGGTAATACACCGCTAGCAAGTTAAGTTAGCAAGTTAAAATGCTTAATTAATTAAAACTGGCAATGTAAAATATTACCGTGATACGGAACAGTCAGCTAACGCTTCACAAGAGCAAAAAAAAGTTGTACTTTTATCAACTTACCGTGGAAAACACTTCTGAAAACACAGAGAAGGCTGGAGTTGCTGGTGTTTGGAGCTATTAGCAGCTCCATGCTTCTTTCAATGGAAGTCAATGGGAGAGAGTCCGAACTGTCTCTCTATGGCGCTGATTGGTTGGCTTCTAATGAGTGACGGTGGAGACAGCCAATCACACAAGAGATCTAAACAACAGAGAGCCAATCAAGTGCTGGTGGGCGATTTAAACTCAGAGAACAGCTTGAGCGGTTGCTTTCCGCCTGGTCCTAGTGCTGACAATTTTAGTGTTTTGGGACAGTAAAAAGTGGAGGGGATCAAATCGGACATTTGAAAAAGTGCAGGGGACATGTCCCCTGTGTCCCCCCCCAAAAAAATCTGTGGTGTAGAAACCTCTGCAGTGATGGATATCTTCAACAGTAACTACAAAATAGGTTAAATTTAATTTAGAAAAAACATAAATCAGAGTAATATTTGGAAGAAATCCTGCTTGTTTAGTAATATTGGAATAGAAAATGTGCAGCATAGTTTGTGTTACATGCTTGTTATGGTGGTCGAGTGGTCGTGGAGGTGGTACCCAAAAGGGTCGCAATGACAAGTGTGGATTGACATCAAGTGAAGATTTCAATTTCAAGACACGGTGCACACCAAAATACAGCAACAACCACCCACTGAACAATGAATGATAGACTGCTCACATAAAAAGGTAGAACTAAATTAGGAGAAACCATTACAGGGATTACACAACTGCAAAGTGCTACGCAAACAAGAAACTGTACATAACATTAACAAGTAAAAAGATTACATTATCAAACCAAGACATACGAGGAATACTTTCATTTAATCCCAATTGGTGCTCAAGGTTTACGTTGAAAACACGATACTATGAAAATATCCCCATTTCTCCATTTGTTTGTATGAGCCAGGTCCAAAACTAATAAAATGTGCACAAGCCTATTGGGAATAGTTTTGCATGTGCACAACAGCAGGAAGAAGGCAGAGAAAAGTATTCCCACAAAAAAAAAAAAAATTAAGTATAATATTTTACTTCCCTAAAATAGTTTCATTTTTATGTAATTATAATTTAAGCAATCGCTTAAATATTGAAAAGGTAATCAATTTTCCTTTTTACAGAAAATGTTAAGATGAGGCTTGCACAGAAGGACACACACAAACTAAACTAAAGCCAGATGTGCCAGATTAGCTGTGCTGTGCAATTATGTTTTAACCAATAATCAAACGCATTTAATCTAAATATTTTCAAAAATGAACCCCATATATGCTGACGGGGATATTCAAAGAGCAAAAAACCTTATTCTAAGTAAAGCTGGTACAGACCAACCCTAAAATATTATGTCAAAGGTGGTATTTAGGGTGGCAAAATAAAAATAAGCATCACACACTATATATTTTATGCATTATTTTAATTCCAATTTATAATTACCATGTTTTTAATTGTTACCTGAAAACATTTGGAAGTAACCAGCTGGCAAATACAAATTTTACAGGGGATAACGGGGTTGGTTGGGAAATGTTCACATAGAAAACTATTCTTAAACCTGCGGTCAGTCATGGCAGGCTCATACGGAGCCACGTGCTGCTGGAGGTGTCTTCCTATTAGATTAAAGTTTTTCTTCTCCACTGACGCTACAAGCATGCTCAGTTTGAGGCATTGCTGTAAAGTCAATAACACAACTGACGCAATTGTTTGTTATCGCTGCACGCTGGTCTAGTGGGAGTAAATGCTGAAATTCAACGACTCGATTCAATCAGATGGGTATCCTTTGATAGGAAAATTGTTAAACTATAATGAATAATAAACACCGTTTGATAACAAGGATCATTTGGAATGGATGTGTGATTGGGTTCAAATAACCTTTTTGGAAACTCTGAATTGGAACTATATACATACATTGAATGCATTGAGTGAAAAACTATACTTATGTAGTTTTTCTTTTATCCAATGCATGGAAAACAAGCGATGGCAGGACAGCACATGATGTAATGGTCGGGACAGTCTGTGTGGTGAAACTGAAGTGAAAAAAACAAATCGTAAACACAGCAATATAGTTTCACATTAATTATTGAACACTGTCAAGATACTGCAATTAAACGAATCCATCAGAGGTTTTCTGGACATGTAATTTGCCTTTTGCTGCCAGTAAGATACATTAGAAATAGTTTAATCCTTAGTAAAGTCTAGGAAAATCAGCTGGTAGCTTGATGTTGACTTTTTTTACACTGACTTTAGTCGAGTAACTTTAATGTTGTCAGTTAATAGCCGTGGAGTTAATGCCCTATATGATATTTTAACCAAACACTATAAATTAAACATTGGAATAATTTAAAGTTGGTTGACTCAAAGGTACAAGTTGTATTAGCTGCACATTATTTTAAAAGATTTTCTCGTATGTAGAAAATGGTAACTTCAAGACACTTCAACTTTCTAATAAAAAAAAGGCAAGCAAATATTATAAATCCTGCAGATTTGTACGCAAATCTATGGCTTTTTGTTTCTTTTTATGTTTTTTTTTTTTTTTTTGCAAAACCAAAACTACCACACTGTGAGTGAAACTTTATTTATATAACACCATTTAAGAAAATCCAAAAATCCAAAATTGCTTCACCAAAACAAACAATGAAACAAAAAAATGCAAGTTTTTTTAGCTGGTCTTTAAAGTTCTGCTGGTTTCGGATAACTTTCTACAGTGACTCTATTTAATCAATACAAAAATGTCATGCGAAATTACCAGAAACAAACATGTAAAGGTCTTTGTCCTATTTAGGAACAAGACCCGTTTTATATTGGTAAAATACCTTTTTTCCAAATCAGCTGTTTAAATTAATAAAATTTGGGTGCATCATTTGCTTTGATAGAAAACACTTTTGACAGGATTAAAAATTATTTCGATTTTCCATTTCAGTCAGAATGATGATAGGATATCAAGTGCCATTAACACATTCCTTTCAGCTATTAATAGCCTCCCTGCATTTTGTCTAATCATTCTTAAGAGCAAAAAAGAATCCAGATGCAGTTAAGTTGTTGTAGGATAACAACACTTTAGAGACTAAAAACACATTAGTTTATTTAAATCTGACTGTAAGCATAAAAGTTTCCCTTACGCTGTTAGGTGACAAAACAGTGAAGCACAACTGAAAGGCCATTCTGACGTCAAATTAAGGAGAAAAAACCCAGGATCACAAAAGTCTGCTATTACTCATTCCAGATGTGAGGGGGAAAAAAAGGGTTTTATTTGCCACGTGAGCTACAAAATCCCAAGAGAATGTATGAGAAATGTTTTTCCCATTATTTAAATGTTAACCAAACAAACTGAGGAGTCATATCATTGTTCATAGACGTCCTTCGCATGATTCAAACTCTTTAATTGGAAATTGGTATTAAAGACAGGTTTTTTTCCCCTACTTCTAAAAGCAAGTGAACTTATGTGCAAAAATAAAAACATGCATTCCTTGAAAGAAAAAAAACAACAACTTAAAGTTGCTTTCGAAAGTTTTTCAAAGACGTGTATCTAAAATTTAACACATTACTTCAGTTATAATAGTAGGGCTACAACTATTGTTAGGCAAACATTAGTAAGTACAGTATCCTTAGAAGCTCTACACCGGTATTGAGAAATGTCATGTGTTTTAAATTTTTCAAATATCTAACATAAGAGGTGCTAGTTTTTTACCCTATTACTTTGTTTGAGGATATTATTTATTGATATAATTTAAAATCTACAGGGGTAATTCTAATGAGGATGGATATTATGCAATTCATAAATGATGCCCTGAACAAAACCTTTGTTCTGACCGTCACACCATTCACCACATACACAAAACATAAATATAAAATCACGTTTTTTGTTCCGGCAGACAAAAAGTTTTACAGAGCATGTATGGTCTGAAATCAGAATGAATAATTGGAAAACAAAAGTTCTAGCAGAAGCCTATAAAAAAAGGACTACATAAAAAAAACTTATAAAATATTTAAATAAAAGGATAAAAAAAAAAGTAGTACTGTTCAAATTAATATTTGCAGATTTTTCTATTTGCTGAGGTAATAACTCAGCATTTTGGATGAAGGATTTCTTAAGACACCCTTGACCAATAGTGACAATGACGTCCTGTAAGCGTCAGAAACTCAAACTGAACAAAAGGCGGATGTGAACTGTGAACCAAGAAGATCACATGTCCAGAACAGGATTTTAAACTGTCAATGAAACACAAACCCATTCAGAAATTGACTAATACTTGGTTAAATGCTTGCATCAGCAGACTGTGAAATGAGCCACATTAGCCATATGGTAAACCTCCACTGGTTTTATGCATTTTACTCTTTTTGTTAGGTTTAACCCACTTATTCCATAGTGTAATTCCAAACGTTAGGCAGCTTGTAAAAATAAAGTCTTCCATTGCCACTAAATGGTATGTTCAAAAATATATCTGACCTTGTTTTTTTTTATATTTGATATAATTTTTTGGGTTCAAAAATGTTGAGAGATGTTTATTGGCTAAAACAATAATGACAAATGGGACAAAGAGCAAAACATAAAAAATAAAAAATGTGGACAATAAGATGTATTTATCTGTATGTACAGTAGCAACGGTGCTCATGAATAAGGAAACAGAACTTTGACAAAAAGAAACCCTTTTTTTTTTAAAATCACCACTGAATTGAATTAATGGTCTGCGGCACCGAAGAGGGGTGACTAAGAGATGACTCAACAGCCCTCTAATATAAGATACCCCGATGAAGGCAAACACTCTCACCATTCACCGAGCAAGGTAAGGTCCACTCTCTCTGCCCTCTTTCTTTTATTTACCATGTTCAGATGTTTCTCACTGTGTTTAAACATGTTCTCTATCTAGTTGTGTATTTACAATATTGTTGAGAATTTTATTCGAGAGGTTCATGTAGGTAATGGATTATAAACAGCATGCTGCTACAATATTGCTTGTTGCAACCTGTTCCGGATCTAATACTTTCATTTTAGACTGTATATAGAAAAAAGTACTGGGGGGGACAAAAAAAATAAATAAAATGTGTCGGCTAAAGTCAGCAACTTTTACCGTAGTTTAAATTCAGAAACTAAAGTTCTTTACTAATATTGTACAAAATATATTTGAACAAAAATTACAAGGGTGCTCAAACGTATTGTGTGAATCCAATATTTTAAAATCGCAACAGAAAAGAGATATTTTCTAAGAAGCGTGCATTATTACTTTTAACTTTTTTTTCTTCCCCAATTCATTTTCTAGGAAAACTTTCTTCTGCATCCACAAAATCATCATGGACTGCACATTAGTGATCCTGTTTTGCTTGATTCATGTTCTAAGTGTGTGCACAGGAAAGGCTCTGCCGGAGGAAAAGGGCAATATTGAACTGAAAATCAAAACACTTATGGTTAGGCTGAATACTTTCCAGGTACGTTTCAGATTAAAAAAGGGATGATTTTTTTTTTAAAGCTTGATGCTCATGTAAATTTGTTTGTGACTGAAATGTGTTTGTGATTTTACAGAGTCTCCCCAACCTGAAAGTCAGTCCTTCTGCAGAACTGGGAGGATATTCCTCCATTGTTGCAGCCATGGATGGTTACAACAGTCTGATCTCGGACGGACTACTGAATGTTGCTCAAGTCAAATCGGACATTGCAGACTTGACAAGCATCATCCACAAACACAAGAACTGCACGGGCCAAAACCCCAAATTAACAGTTCCACGGCGACTGGAGAACCTGCAGCATGAGTGGGAACAGGATACAGAACGTCACATTGAAGCCGTGAGCTTGGAGGCTCTCAATGGCGTGAAGGAAATCGTCCAACGGCTCCTGAAAAACTTCAATGCTATTGCATCCTGCTGAAACATTGGAGTCTGTGGCCAACAGGCGCAATTATCTGCACTGGCACAATGGGTGGTGGCATAATTTTGCAATACAAAAGAAAAAATGATATATAAGGAAAAAAACTAAATGCAACTATTTTTTACTGAAACTATGCACTTCTTGTATTTAACTTTTATTTGTAACCTATTTAATCTTTGCTATATGTATACCAATATATTTATTGTATGGCAAAACTGTTGAGGAAATAACAAGCTCTCAGTGAGAGTGATCTGCCCACTACGAACGCTGAATCGGCACAGAATTGATGACAGCAAGCGCATGTAATTACATAAGACCTGTCACTACGGGAAACTCCTAAAACCTAAACTGAAGCCAACCGTTTGTTTGAGAACCAGAAGGAACGGAAAGGGCAAAGGGGGAACTTTCGTTTTTGTGCAATACTGGTAATCAGCATCAGAGAATATCTTGAATATTTTTGTACACAGAGTAAAATTTTGTATGTTTTTGATATAACTTAATAAATGTTCATCTTTTTTCTACTTGCTGTGTTGTTATATGTACAAATGAGCTAAAATGTTATAATGACGTGTAAAAAATGTTTTTGAATACAAGATTTAAAGCATTCAAATGTAACCAAACAGCTTTAAAATGTAAGACAAAAAAAGGAAACAAAATTGCATAAGAAGCAAAGATGTACAAAAAAAATCACAATTATCTTTTAAAAAATATGTTTTAAAGAGATATGCCAGAACAAGCACAAAGAGGACACAATTTGTTTTGTAAATAAAGTCTCATACACATAGTTAATTAACTGTACAGTTTAGCACAAACATAAAAAAATATCTACTTAGAGATCCCACCAGATATTTATTTTTTTACGGTATCTAGATTTCTCAAGGATCTCCTTCTTTCTTAGTCACAGATTTAACTATCAAACCACTTGCTTCTTTTGATAGATGCACTGTTGTCGCTGCCGCCCATCAGTTTCCTTTTGTACTGCTCCACTAGGGAATCAAAACGATCCCCATCCTTGCCCTTGAACTGTTTCTTAGCGGTCTTTAACTTCAGGAAACAAAAACAGCAAAACAATAGGATATTAGATACAACCACGCACAAGAACAAGCATCTCCAACATTGGTTTCATTATCAAGAATTAACAGAAATATAGAATGAAATATATGTTTTCTATCCATAAACCCTTCAAAAATGTTTGTGAATGAAAGCTCTTTTTTTATTTCTGTAAAAACAATCTGAGCAGCAATTCCATGAAAAAGTGTTGAGATCAAAACACTTTTCAATATTGTATAGATATAGTGAGTAAAAAAGTTAACATTTTAAATAATGATGTGCATAGCAACAGCTGGCAATAACTGGCAGTCTCAAACAACAAAACAAGGTGATTGTATTTTCGAACCTGTTTTCTGGGCTGATTGGGCTTTTCAATCTGTTTTCTTTGAAGCTTGTTCTTTTCGGATTCAGGCTTGGGTTTCTTGGCAGGTGGGACCTGTTGCTTTTTTTTGTCACGCATTCTGCAAAAAGGAGAAAAGTGAACAATTACATTTTTTTAAAAGGAAAGTTTTCTCCAAGTACAGTTAAAAAGATGAAGCAAACCGGAGATTTGGTATGAAACCGTACCTCATCTTGGCTCCGCGGTGGGAAGGTAAAGGCAAAACCCTCCTTTGTTTCTTTCCATTTTGTAAATCAATGTATTCAACCTCAGATTTGGTCTGAAAGCCTGAAAAGTGTTGCTTCTGCTCTTCAGTGCTAACTGTTAAAGATAAAACAGAAAACCCTTCAAAAAACGGTATTTCCATCACTTCCCTAAATTAAGAATTACCTTATTAGTTATATAGAATTTTACAAAAGAAAAGAAAACGCAGGGGAAAAAAAGAAGCTTTTTTTGCAACATTTGTTTTGAATCAAACCTGAGCACCTTGTAGTCAATGTAAAACCAAAGAATTGAAGGGGAGTGTACTTCTGTTTATTAACTATCTTGTGTTTGTCAAAATCCTGGCCCTGCATTTAATAATGCTTCTCAGATCTCGTTTACCTTTTTCCTTTCCTTTTGCCTCTGATGAAGGCTGTCCTTTATTTCCACCCTTATTTGGGCTTTTGGTGTCTGAACTGGTTTGAGGTTTTTTTACTTCACCTTTCAAAGGTTGTTTTTGTATGAAGTCCTGTCAACATAGAAGTATAAAACATTAAGGAAAATTATAACAAGTATAATAATTTGCAATCCTTTTAAGGCATTTAAATAATTGCACAAAACATTAGTAAAAACAAATAACTTTACTAACTTTATTTCTTTGTTTTTGCATCTCTTTGAGTTTAAGCTTCCTGGAGTCCTCCAGGGAGAACTCAACAATGGGTCTCTGTAAAAACAAACAAATTACATTCTTTCGAGTCAAGACTTGTATTAAGCATTAAAAATGAATTATAATTAATGTAGTTTTCTTCAATTGATGCTATAATTAAAACTTGTTTGGTCACGACTGCTAAATTTGTTTGTATAAACACGAATAGTGGCTCCGAGTAAAGTAAAGGTAAAAGAAAAAGTACATTTAAAAGGTTTATAACAGCAAATTCAGATAAAGGTTGACTTAAAGCTGTACTTCTCAAATCGTGAGCAGGAGCTGAGAGTTGCAGTATCAATGATCAAAACGTGCTGATTGTAGCCCTTAATCCTGACTTCCTCATTTTGATAAATAAAGAAATAAAACATCAGCACAAATTGCATTGGTTTTTGTTTTGTAGGTTAAAGTGTGGCAAAACAATTTCCTTGGGGATCAATAAAGTCTATCTTATCTTATCTTATCTTATATTGTGCTTCTGAGTTAATTTTGCTGAACTGAATTTGAAATTATTCATTGATTTTATTAAATTTTATTTTTCAGTATCAAATGGTGCAATAAGTCAGTCAAAAATGTTTACAATTTAAACAAGGATTTATTTTTTTATTTTAGGCAAATTGATGCACTTAAAATCTTTTCTGTTACAGACTAAAAACAATGTTTAGAGTTATTCTTTGTTGTAAGTTTAACTATATTTCTTTCTTTTTTGTTTTATTTAATGTTAATAAGGATATAATTTTATGCAGAGGTGTACTTATAACAATTTTATAGACAAATTATATTATTTATAGTCGCGGCGGAGAGTGGCGGGGTGCAAATTGTTTTCTTCTCGCTAGGGGGGGGGGCGTAAGACAAAATAATTGAGAAGCACTGCCTTAAAGCATAATTATGTTAAATAAATCATACCTTGTCAGGGCCAAAGATGATGGGGTTGTTGTTAAGGTAACGCAGAGTGGTGAGTGCCTGCTCGTGGTCCCGAAATTGAACAAAACCATAACCCAGCGACTGACCTTTCGCTTGACCTTTCTCTGGCTTCCTGTCATACATCACCCGGCACTAGAGGATGAGGCAGGATTTAAATACGCACAATGAGCAAGAACAGAAACAATAACATATCTCGCTTACATACATGTAATTATGCAGCTTCCCATTATGAATAAATACATCTTTACAATCTAACAAAATACCAGGAAAACCAATGAGCTATTCTGGCCTTTTTTTTTCCTTAGCAAATTGTTATGTTAGTGCAATCTTACCTCTGTGATCCAAACTCCTTTGGCTCCTTTGAGACCTCCAAGGCAAAGTCCCTTAAGTTTTTTATTGTCTACAGATTTTGGCAGGTTGTGGACGCACAAGCGGTTATTCGACACAAACACACCAATGTCCCGAAGCTTTGCTCTCTTTATTTCTTCAAACTAAAAAGAAAGGAAACAAAAATGATGTTAAGAAGGAGTTACTAGAGTTATATATATATATATATATATTTTTAAAAAAAGCTCAAGTGATCAAGCATTGAAAATCAAAAATTACTCACTCTGAGTCTTTTGGCCATATCTGCCTCGGATACACCTTCTGCTGCCTTCGTTCCAGCACGGATCACTAAAGATTTGAAAGAATATAATATAAAATTAAATATTTCAAATAAAATAAAACTACCTTATCAATCCCTAAGGGAAAATAAATTTAGGAACAACTCAAACTAAAAGTTGAAAGAGAAAAGGTTTATAGAAAGGGCAGGCTGTAGATTTTTTCATTCTTTAGCTTTATCAGCAACGCAACTCTACTTGATAAATACACTACAGACCTTTTGCCAGATGGGGGCGCCAAAGGGTAGAAAAAAGAAGTAAATTCCCTAACCAGAAATCAACCGGGAAAAAAAAACAATAACCTACATGGATCAATATTAAGCCTTTTTTCGTTATTCTTGATCTAATTTTAATTAAAAAAAATTTTTTTTTGCGCATTTACAGATTTTGCAAGTCTTTAGTTGTGTTTTGTTATGTTTTATATTTTTATTTACACACTACCCAATATTGCCTCAGTTCCAAATATACAATCTTTTATGAATAACATCTCTCCACAGAATAACTATTAATTGAAAGCAGATCTCTGAGAAATTGAGTTTTTTTTTTTTTTTTTTTAAGAGAAATTATTTCTGATTGAAGCTGATTGGAAATCACCTAAGAAACTCTGATCAGTGAGTGATAAGAACCAGGAAATAAATAGTCTGAAACACTAACATCCTTCTCTGGCCAGGTACAGGTTCCTGCTGCCTGTTTCTACTTTTTTCTTGTCGGTTTTTAGCTTCAGAGCATCTTCTCTGCTCACTGCGGCAACAATCATCAGCTTTCTGCCGTCCACACGGATTCCACCATCCTGAAGAAAATATAACACAAAAAAAATATTGAAAAAAATATGACAACTTCACATTAAATTCACATTTATGTATATGTTACCTCTGTCTCATCTTTGGCTGCAGCTAAGCAGCGGTCCGCCGCATCTTTAGTCTTAAACTGAGCAAATGCAAGACCTAAAGAATAAATACATATAAACACATAAATAATTGTTTGTTTTTGTTTTAACAAACAAAACAAGGCGATAAACCAGTAAGATTTCTTTTGACCTTTTGAATGCTGTGTGTCTGGGTGGAGAACAATCTTCACATAATTAAGCTCTCCAAACTGTAGAAAAACTTCCTCCAAGCCCTCTTCATCCGTGTCGAATGACAAATTCCTTAATGTCGGATTAAAAAAAGATATTACAATAAATGTGGTTAGCCGTTTGTAAACATACTGCTGTAACCAGATTTTTGCATACACTTTAAAAAGTACAATTATTTCCAAACGTCTCAATGAAAATCAGACTAAACCTAACAGTTTAGGTCAGTTAGAGCTATGTAACAGTATTTGTTTGCTAAATATCAAAATAAGGAGGGGAAATGTATTCTAAATTGGAGGTTTATAGAGACTAAGATTATAATGCCTATAATTTGAGGAATACCATATGATGATAATACCATGGAGGTTGTGGTTAATTCACACAATTCAAACAAAGTGTAAAGACATGAGGTAGAAAAGCCTACTTAAAAAACGAAAGGTGTAAACATGTGGCTTCATCAGGATTTTTATGCTTAAATTAAAAATTGCGTATAAACAAAGAAATAGCAAAAAAGTACAAGTTGGTTAGAGTTGAGAAGAAAAATCCGCCCACCTGATAAAAACTGTTTTGCCTTCTTTTACGTCTGAAGGTAAATTCTTCTTTGACGACTTTTTTACAGCTACAGAGATAAAACAGTTGAAACCTTCGTTAAATTATGCTTTTGCTCAATGCAAAACAAAAAAAAACATGAAAAGATGTAGGAGAAATAATAAACACAAGGATAAAAATGATTTTAGACCTGACGAATTGTCTTTTACATCCTGTTCGTCCTCACTTCCACTGTCTGAATAAGTATCATCATCATCTTCGTCATCCTCCTCCTCGTCTTCTTCTTCTTCCTGCATCTCATTCTCCTCCTCCTCTATATCATCGTCGCCATACTCATCATCATCTTCTCCATCGTTATCACTGTCTCCAATGATATCTTCATCGCTTGACTGAAGATCCTCCTCCTCCTGCTGTGGAGCTGCCTTTAACCTTTCACTAAAAGAGGGTAATGCAGAATTATCAACATTGCCGTTCCCAAGAAAATAATAAATTGATCAGAAATGTGAAAGCTTACGAATTGCACGTTTTGTTCACAGCCGTTTCTTGCTTCCTTTCTTCTTTCTCGCCATCATCAGAATCACTTCCTGTTTTTGCATCTGCCTGCTCTGCAACCTTTTTTCCTGAAAAACAAAACCAAGCACCATTAATACCAGTTGCCGTAATACATGTTAACCTTGTAGATCAGAAGGCATGGGTGTAAAAAAGTAAAGGTAAAATGACGGGTAGTATTTCCTGATTTTGCAATTCTGTCAAAAGCAGTATGAAATAAAGAAAGAAAGAACTTCAAAACAGGAAATGCAATTTGAAACTATTCAGCAAACTGTTTTTTTTTGTTTAAACTTGTTAAAAGAAAAAAAAGATCTACCACCAGATACATTTTTGTAAAAGTTGTAAAAGTTGATTGCTTTTCGATAAAAAAGTTGTTGGCTTTGCAAAATAATAGCACAATTATGTCTATTATAATCTTAAGCAAATTCAAATGGAAAAAGAAAAAAACTTTTTTTAAACAAAGCCAGTTAGTAACATAATTACTATGCATTGCTAGTGGGAGAAGTGAGTCTTTTTATCACCAAATACTTTTGTCACAAAGCCATGTCAGTAAAAATTGGATGACAATTCATGTTTTCTTTGAACACATACTGCATGCACATGCACTCATTTACCTGAAGACTGCTGTGCAGCAATATATTGTTCCTTTGGCACAGCCCAGTCAACCGCTACCTGTCGACCTATGAAGATAAAAGAAACATTTATTAACTGCTGAAACAAAATGTAGAACGTAAAAGTGGACGTACTGTCCTGCTTACTGGCCTTTAATCTCTTTTAGGTTCAGAGCCTGAAGTGCCTTTGAGGCGCCAGCCACAGTTTTAAACTGGACAAATGCGAATCCCCGCATCTTTCCATCTATCAGAAAATGAGAAAAAAAAGAAATCTAATTCTCCATTGTTAAGCAAATTTATGGGTTGAGAACAAAAAAAATGGACCTGGTTTGAGAGGGATGCTGGCCTCCACAACAGTGCCAAACTTTTCAAAAGCTTCTTTTAAATCGCCTTCTGTGCACTGCAACATAAGACATGTATTAACAAATTTTGCATTTGAGAATCTTAAATAATATTGGTGCAATGACGTATGTTGCAAAACAGACGTAGGGTATGGTAAAACAGCACAGTTAAATAAAATATGGACTATTTGCTTATACCACATTTGCAGAATTTTCTACATATGGAAACAAAATGAATAAATCCAAGACAGCATGTCAAAATATTTAAAATCTACAAAGCTGTATAAATACAAAGATTTAATTTGAGAACAAATAAGCTTGAGGGAGGGTTTCAAACAAACGATAGACATCAACAGGAAAGTGCAACCATAGAGATTCTTAAGGGTAAATATCATTTTTCTTCAGTAAAACTGAGAAAACTATTGTAAAACATAATTCAATACAGGCTCATTTTTATACAAGGCAGGTAAGTAATAATAAGATAAAAATAAGCCTTCGAAGCCCAAGTCTCTAATGTATGTAGGGACGATTATGTGTTATCTGGAATTGAAAACAGAAACGTTTTTTGAAAGGTTTGGCTCTAAGATTGGTGAAAAATTTGCATCAAATAGTTTGCTCCTCAACCACGAAAAATATTTCTGACTGATAAAAAGATTTTAGCAGTAAATGGCCGAAAGCAAACTAAAAGTGTGAGATTAAAGTTTCCAGTGACAGAAAATGACTTTTACCATTATTTCTAGATTTTAAGTATTCTATGTCAGTATAAACTGTCTGCTGCTATGCATAGATTGACTTTTAGACTGTGACTTCTCCTGCTTCTTCACCCACAAAAATAACAGATCGTATATCAGAGTATTGAATTCTCTTCCAACCACCGTATGTGGCAAAGTGACTTTTTCAGGTCAAATGACTTTCATGTTGTGAGAATAAATGTTCCCAAAGCTGTTTAGAACCGCATTAGCGACGACACAATTTCTGAATAACACTTTTAGTCACTGTGCTCAAATAAATGCACAGTAATCCTCCCTCGATGTGCGTTCTATTCCTTGGATGAAAGTCTCCAAGCTCGCGGCCCTTTTCATCTCCACTGGATCAACACATAAATCTTCCCTTTGAGAAGTCACTTTCAACCCGGATAAATTATTTGTGTCTTTCGTCGCCACAACATACTGGTGCTGATGTTTGGTGTTCTAACCATAAAGATCACAGACATAAGAAGCAAATATGAAATGCAATACGCCCAGATTTTATAGTCATCTAGCGGCAACAGAAGCAGGATGATGCCAACATGTGAAATTGTCCAAGCACGTTTTATTATAATAGGAAAAACTGCCACCAAGCAACACATCATACCTTAAAACTCAAGTTCCTGACGACGAGTCTGCCTTGTTTAGATATCTTCTTCTTCAAGTCTGTAGCTTTTTCTTGAGGTGGGGTCGGTGCTTCCTCCTTTTCTGCAGAACGCAAACACATTTGTAGTCATTAATCGACCTAAAGTTATGGATAAAATACATCTTACTTGTTTTATTTTCAGGTTGTACACAAACCGGTTTTCTTTTTTTGCCTTATTTTCCTTTTAGCCACTGAGAGAGAGAGCTTCTTTCCATCATAGTCTTTGATCTCCTTCAAGGCTCGCTGTGCATCTTCCTCCATAGAATAAGAGACGAAGCCAAAGCCTCGACATTTCTCTGCTCCTGGTTTATGGGGGGGGGGGGGGGGGC
>JAVLVB010001174.1:2223935-2236069 GCA_032876305.1 Orestias chungarensis
GATGGTCACGCCAGGCATGGCTCTCACCTAGCAGCTAAATGCTAACTGTTAGCTGCTGGAAATGCTCACAAACCCAAGTCACGTTTGTTCAATTATTGCACGTCACTGTCCAGCTACTGGTTTAGCTCCAACTAAATAACACAAATAAACCTCCAACAACAACAAAAAAAAACGTTTCGCTAAAGCGCCGCTAACAGATTAAATCGCATGTTTACATGTGGAAGCAGCCATCTTGAAAAAATAAGGAGCTGCCTCTAGTCTTAAAGTTGAGCTTTGCTGCCACCTACCGTTCTGGAAGACTAAAAGATTAAACCCACTGCTATAAAACTACTAAAGATTTTAAATGTCGACACTAAACACCCGAACCTGAGTAAATTTCATTGATATTCACACATACGAAATATTTCGATTGTTGACAATTACAAGATATTTAAAAGGAATTTTAATTCATAGTTTGCATAATTAAAAAAATATCAGTTGCACTCATGAAATTGTACCAGTTCATTTATGAGATGTTTTAAAACAGTTACTTTAAAAAAACAAATGTTTATTTTATTATTTCCAACCAGGAAAACCCTGTTTATTTCACATCTAACAAAAAGCTCTTAGCACACACTTAAAAGTAAATATTGTGTGAGTTCTAAAGCTTAGATTCAATATTAACTCCAATAAAAGCTCTTATTCAACTACTTTGAACAAGAATGTTTTTTTTTATAGTTTTCATCTAAAATGTTTTTAAAAAATTCAAAACTTTCTATAAAAAAATTCTATATTAAAATTTTTTCTACAATTAAATTGCTAAATGTGATCCTGCTTTGCAGGACAAGTAAAGCAAGCAGTTTTTAACTGTTGAATTATTTACAACATAAAAGCAAAAGGTATCAAAGATTTAACAAAAATATGAATGAATCTGTTTTTCTATGTTTAAAAACAAATGTTTAATGTTCTTAAAAAGTATAACCTCAGAGATCATATTTGATGACTTATTCTGTTCTGAAAAGATTTAAACCTCTTTCCTTTTTTTTAAATTCAAATAGACAAAACATGTTTTCAACATTTCCGTAAATATATAAATTATGCAGTTTGACCCCTTTAGTTGGAATTTTTTGTTTTTGCTTTGCTTTTTATAAAACCCCTTCAGCCATTACGTAAACACATATTTTGTTCTGCGGCTGTAGAAATGCCAAACCAAAAAGGGATTTTTGGGTTATAATGGTTCTGAACCCATAGATAATTTGAACCTTTTGCCACAAAGGGGAAACCAAAGACTGAGAAATTAAAAATATTACTATAGTATTGTTACAAACCTTTGACCAAAACATACTCTATTTATTATGTACGGCAGATTGTTTTCTAAGAAAAAGAACAGATTCTAATCAAGTTTCCTACATACTTATTAGTTAATTGAACAAACAGCACAGAAAAAGTAAACCTTTACATCCAGAGTACTTTCGAACAAAGAAATGTTCAAGTAGTGTAAAAAGTTAAATCAGTCAAGTCAAACAAGTCCAAATGTTTAATAACAATAAAACAACTTTATTATCAAACTATTTTGTAATCCGTTTAAACAATAAAATTTACAATTTCTTCAGTTTTCAAGTGTAGATATCGCTTTGGTCTTTTTTGTGAAAGCATTGTTTATGTATACAGATTATGTATGATAGATGTACTACAGCTGAACGTACTGCAAAATCCTGAGGGAATGATTTGTAATGGACCTTTTGGGAAAGTTCAGAAGTTGGTGTTCTTTACAAACCAGCACCAAAAGCATATCTTTAAATGCACCCTTTAGTAAAGATTTAATTATAGCTCAGTCTAAAGTGTATTTTTAAATAGATTGTATGATTTGTCTTACTTTCAAAACTTTTTTTTTTTGCACTGTTAAGCACCCATGCACTGCTTTTTATCCACAGATCCAATAACAAAAGTAGCCAAAATACAAGGAAAGTAATGAGGAAATAGAATATAATTTTTATTTAAAAGATACAGAATTATTGTAAGGTGTGTCAAATACATGAGCAGACACTCAGTGATGAGAGCATCACAGTACACCTTTTGAAAGTAAATGCTTTATGTTTACTGAATAAACTAAATTCTAATCATGTTTCTTCATTTTTCAGCTTTTAAAAAAATCATCTTTTCAATATAATGAAAAAGCTTAGCAAACATTTTAAATAAAGGTTATTAGGCAACTGAGCTGCCACTTTAATTAATAAGATTTTGACCTAAATGAACGTATTTCTATTTCTAATGCGCATCTAAAGCTGCTTACTGAAAACAAGCTTCAACTGATGAATTAATTGTATCTGTTGATTAAATGCAGATTATAGCATCTCATTAAAACAGATAAACGTTCTAATGTGGTCACATTAATAAAACTAAACTTCAGTAGTTAACAATGTCAAGTTCTTAACAAATCAGACATGTAATGAATTGCAATACAAAACATGACAAGGTACTTTGAAAAATAAAATGAAAGAAAACTGAACATTCACCGTCACTGTTACAATTACTGTGCAAAAAAGAAATTCCAACGGTAGATTTAGATTATCAGAATTACCAGCTAAAAATCTCTTTTAAATCTCATTATCAAGTACATATGTGAACAAATGGTATAAAAAAATGTATATTGTAACAGTTTTGCGTACAATTCATCTTGCTTCGTCTTCCTTGCACAGTTCACTTGTCATAGCCACTTAGGTTTAAGTATAAATTAAAACTGTAAAATCCCAAAGGCAAGAGATCAATCTGGATACAAAAGAGCATCTACTATAAACTTTACTGCATTTAATGGACTAAAATGGTTTTGGTGGAACCACTTTGAAATGCTTGATGTGAGCTCTGTGCGTATTCACATATGCTTTATTAATATTTTTTAATTATTTGAACTTAACTATTTTTATAGAAATCTGATGTATCATTTGAATCAAGTAATAAAGTAATCAATATGCAAATAATTTGTTAAAAAAAATCCAGAACTGCTGAAGTATCCTTACCAGGAAAAAGAAAGTTTGAGGTATTTTGAACTCAGCCCATCATAAACCGTCTCACATCTTGGCCTTAAGCGGGGTGATCTGGAGTGAATGCAGGAAACTGTTTAAGGTGCTCAAATATTCCTGCGGGTGTCTTTGCAAATGACCAGCGTGCTTGGAAACCACCCACTTTTTCGCAGTTACGTCCATCCCACGCTTCTGCCAGTGATCTACTACTTTCTCTACGCTTTGTGAATCACTCAGTGGGTCGTTATCACAGAAAAAGACAAGTGCTGGAGCCTGGACTGGAGTGTTATTAAACACGTCGATGCTTGAGTTGAAGCAGTCCACCGTCTGGCGTTTAAAAACCCTGAAGTAAAGCAGGCTGGCTTGTTTTATCAGACTCTCCAAGTGAGGAAACAGAGTTTTGCTAAGACCTAGAGATACAAAGAAGCACATTTCATTAATTTGCAGAACAAATGGGTAATTTAAAAATGGGGTTGTGTCGGTGTGTCATGTTTGTCAGACACTGGCTAACCTGTCGCCATGTGCTCCAGTGAGCCCACTACCAGGCTGTCATAGACTTGGCCTTTGATCCTATTCGTCACTGCCTGGTATTTCTGTTTGTCCTGAGAGATGTGGACCAGCAGCTGAGAGAACGTATAGCCACCAATGGAGAAGGCATGAACGAGGAGGGGGCGGGACATCAGGGGTTCGCTCTGGAGCAACTCAAGCAATGATTTGCCACGGTCCAGACCCCAGCGAGGCCACAAGAAGTCTTTCACCTTGTTAAAAAAAATAATAATAATACTATTTACACTGTTAATAAGTCGGGTTATAGCTATAAATGCATTCAGGTTCAGAATATTGTGAAGCCTATATCAACGTTAAATGTCACAATACTGGATATTACTGACAACTCATTTTAAATATCCACTTCTTCAGGGAAAAATAATTGGATTTTTGGATAACAAGGTCTTATTTGTAGTAATAGATTAATTGAGCCAATATAGATAAGATGCTTTACAATGAAAAAAAAAGTATTTAGTCAGCCACTGTTTGTGCAAGTTATCCTTGGAAATATCAGAGGTCTGTAATTTTCATCATTGGTACATTTTAACTATGAGAGAAAAAGAGAGAGTATGTGTTAACTGTAGTATAAAATAAGTATATGGTCAAATAAAAAAAAGGTTTAACACAATACTTTGTGACATAACCTTTGTTGGGTATGATGGCATTCAAATCTTTTCCGTAAGTGTTCTCGAGATTCGCACACACTTGTTGGTATTTTTGAGGTATTTTGACCCATCTTGATCTCCTTTAGAGCAGTGATGTCTTAGTGTGGTTACTGGGCAATATAGGCTTTCAACTCCCTCCAAAGATTTCCTGAAGGGTTGAGGTTTGGAGACTGGCCAGGAAATGCCACGCCTTCGTTGCCTAAGCCCTCCATTCAACGCTTCCATTGATTGGAGAAAAACAGCCCCGAAGCATGATGTTTCCATGCCCATGCTTCACAGAGGGTATGATGTTCTTGGGATACAACTCAACAGTTGTCTTCTTCCAAATAAGTCAAGTTTACACCAAAATGTTTTATTTTGGTTTCATAAGAGCACATGATTTTCTCCCAATCATCTTCTGTATAATCCATCTGCTCCCTAGCGAATTTCCGATTAGCCTGGATACGCCTTGCACTGCAGGATTTAAGTCCTGGCGTTTGAGTTACTGATGGTAACCTTTGTTTGCTGTGCTCCTACCTCTCTGCAGGTCATTCATCAAGTCCATTTGTTTAGTTCTGGGATTTGTGTTTACTGTTCTGATAATCATGTTGGACCCCACAAAACGAGATCTTACATAGAGCCCCAGATCGATGGAGATTATCGCTTCTCTTTTATGGCTTTCATTTTCTTGCACTTGCTTTTATTCAAACCAGCCTGTTGGCCAAATGTATTTGCAATATTCCCAGTCTGGTACAGGTCTATAATTGTCTTCCTGGTGACCTTTGACAGCTCTTTGCTCTTGGCCAATGTTGAGTTTGGAGTCTGACCGCTTGAAGCTGATCACAGGTGTGTTTTATACAGATAACAAGTTCCAACAGGTGCCATTAATACTCAGTAATGAGTGGAGGACAGAAGAGCTTCTTAAAAGGTTGCTACAGATCTGTGACAGCCAGACATCAAGCTTGTTTGTGGGTGACCAAATGTTCCACTGTAATTTACAAATGAGTTTCTTTAAATCCTATAATGTGATTTCTTGGATTTTCTTATCATTTTAAATTACTGTCCTCTCATCTTTCTAAGAATGGGAAAATTGCAAAATCACTGGCATATGTACATTAAACAACTAAATGACATTAAGTGCTACAAAACCAACACTGCCACGAATGATCTTTGAAAGTAACCTTTGAACGCCTGGATACTTTTTTGTCTGTGCTAAAGGTTTGCACACAAGGACAGTTTGTGCCAAATGCAGGTGATAAAACCGTGCTTACACATAACTGGGCTTTTAAAAACAAACCAGGATGTTGGATGCTACTCTCACAGAGTTATTTTGGCAGGGAAAACACAGTTTGCTCTAAAAACAACACGGAAGCCGCACCTCGTTTGTAAATCCGACTTTTCTGAGTATTTTAGACACAACGTTGATGGAAAGGCCAGACACAAGTCTACCACTGTGTCCTTTACCTAAAACCATGTTTAACCTAGATAAGGAGTAGTTAAACAGTTTACAGTCATGTTTAAAAAAAAACAAACAAGTCCTTTAATTGTATCAGGGCTTTAACTAAATGATCTGATCTTTACCCTATTAAAAATGTACTTTAATTTAATCTCGGTTGTACAGCAACGCACAACAGATTCCAAACTGTCAAATATGAATTTAAGTAGCACCCTGTGAGATAGTGTGACAGTCTTTCACTTTGTTCAGGAGGAACTTTCATTTCAATTTCCATAAGCTTGCGTTTTGGACTTTGCAACTTCATTTTCTACATTTTACAGCCCTTATATTTCGTGGCTTTTCTGGTCTCTTTCTTTGTTTTTGTTTATCGTCCTACCCAGTTTGGACCGAGCTTTAACTGTTAGACTAATTACTTTACATTTGGCTCATCATTATAATGTTATATAGTACAGAGTTTATCTTAGAATCAATGCATGCGAGGTATCGAGTTCATGTGGTAACAAAACGTCCAGATCAAAACCGCTCCGTGCTAGATCACTGAAACATGGCATCTGACAGTGCTGGGACGTCCACTTCTAATATATGTTCCTAAATGTTTTCTAATTGGGAGTAATCTTACTTTCTGTAGAATGACGTAGTTCTTCAAACTGATCCATCAACTTCAGATCTTACCTTACAAATTCCTCAATATTAATCTGCTAGACCTCTTTCTCATATGTTTTCACATTGGCGTTGCCTTAATGTCAGAGTAGACACCTTAACTGTTAAAATTTATAGCAGAGGTCAAACCTGCTAAAGGTTCGGACAAACAGGTGTTCAGTCACTTTTCCCCGCAACTTTCCAATTTATGTCTCTTGCAAACATGTCCTAATACTTCCCAAAACTTTAAATACAAAAATCTATGCAAATTGCACAGATCCTCATTGTCATACCCCGACGAATGTAATCTTATGATGAGTTCACCTACATTATCTTTACTAAGAGCATCATTTTTGTGAATGAATCAGTTGTTTTCTATATAATTTTGCCCTCACCTCACTCTCCACCACAAGCACATCAAATCCAGTGCTAAAATAGATTTCACAGTATTTGGCCACAGCTTGGGGTCGTGATCCCAGCCATGGAAGCATCAGCATGAGGGGCTTGTGGTCCTCAGGGCTGTGCGTTTGGCCCCCTGGTACGTGATTCAGGTAGAGGGTGACGTTCTTACAGAGGCGCTGGGCAGTGATGCCTCTGCTCAGGGTTGTCCTGGCTATCATGACCGCAGCTGCAGCTCTCAAGCCTCGGTGTGAAGACAACAAACAGAGTACAAGTCCGCCTGCAGAAGAGAAACAATGAAATAATTTGTAGGTAACTATTACTATAAAATAAAAAAAACTAATGAAAGAAGTAAAAGTTTTGACCCCCTTCGGAAGGTCGTGTTAAAAAACGTAACAAACCTGTTACAATTGCTCCAAAATATGGTTTAGTAATCGAGGATTTGTCTTCCCACACGCATTCTTACTAACTGTTTGAAACTTTAAAGTTATAGCAGACTATTTAACGCTCATTTTAATTTGATGAGACGGACTTCAGCAGTTTACTTTTTTTCTCGTTCTGTTGCTCTGTAGCTTCTTTTTCAGCACTCGGAAATAAGGCTAAACTGTGCCTCTAACGCCACCTATAGGCCTCTTAGGGAAAGACTACTGACTCTGCTGGTTATTATCAAATGAGACGTTTGAAAGAGTTTGTAAAGGTTCTAGTTCTTAATAGTTTATCATTTTTAAGTGTGGAAATTCTCCAAGACTTTAAAGACTAAGGAAAAATTATGTTAACAGTGTCTATAATAAGGTTAGGCCTGAAAGAGGTATTGTTTCAGTAAATCTATGGAAAAATTAAGTAAATATGTTTTTTGTTCTTGTTCATTTATAAAACTTTTTTTTTCTTTGTCAAATAACTCACGTGAATTATAAAGGAAATGTCTGACAGTTTAGTTAAAGTCATTCTAATGTAACCATGTAAACCACAAATCCTCCAGCCTATTATTGTAAACAATAATAAATAGTTACAGCAATAACAGATTAAAGTAAATGAATATCCTAATAAATAGGCATGAAACCAACCAACCATCATCCAACACAATAATGACTTGTACTTTAATTAACATTAAGTTAAATGCTGCTTAAGGTCAAACTGCCCAAGAGACTGGTGTTTTTTTTTCCCGTTTTTGCAATTATGCAACTAAAGTAAACCAATCCAAACCAATATCTGAAAACTAGCCTGAAGATATATTCAGCTGTAATACATAAAAAAAAATAAAATAATTAAATCACATTACTAATCTCCCAATTGTGATACACACATTTTCTCGTGCACTAATTTAAATTAAAACCTTGAATGCTTTTACCACCTCATATTAAACTCACATCAAACAATGATATCTTGATTCTCCAAACCAATTAAAAGGTAAATCCTAAACATTGCACCGAAAGCAGGCCAGCTCATGATGCCTTATGTTTTATGTTACTGGGTCTCTTACGGTATGTTATTCTAATTTATTTTTATACTAAATACGTGTAAAAACCTTTTATAGCACTCATACCAATTAGAGATTCTGCACTGCAGCTGTCTCTTAATACTATTTTGTGCTTTGTTAAATAACATCATTGTAATAATTTAAGCTGTATTCTGTGATTTAAACAAAGTAGGGCAATTTGGTATTTACAGTTAAAATCTTATTTTTTTTTCTTTTTCAACTGTACAGTAAATATGTTACCGCTCCATTAATTATTTTACCCTTAGAAGTTGAGGTGAATGTTGCTACAAACTGGTCAATATTGCAGTGATGTCAATTACCTAATATTGATCCCATTTAAACTCTTAACATGTTGATTTTGGATGCAGTCACAACACCTACTCCCTGCTTTACTGGGGCCCTAAGCATCGATTGTTTTTATTTGTACTCTATATGATCAGATTTTTTTGTCAACCTATACTTTTATACATTCCTAGTTAGTCGTCTTCTTTTTTTTTGCACAACTGTATTCAAGTGAATTACTGGAACCAAATGCATGAACTTACCCCCCAACCATACCACATCTATCCGTATCATATTCCGACTGGTAATAAAAACCCTAAATTGAAAAGAATATGACTAAATATGCAAAATATATTTAAAAGACATGTTTAAAATTTGTGAACATATGACCTTTTTTGTTGGTTTTATGGATTCAAATTCAAGAAATATGTCTGTAATTTCTAAGGTACATTAATATTAAGCAACACTTTAAGGTATTATTTGGCAGTTTGGCAGTTTATATGTCACCAGAAGTCTTTGGGTAATACTTTTGCTTCACGTCTAAGACAGATTTAACTCTCTGCAAATGTATTACCCAGTCAAAACTGTAGTATTTAAATTAATTTTCTTTTTTTTTTAATCTAAAAAAATTTATAAAATATTGCATAGATTTTACAAGCATACAGCTTTCTTTAGCTTGTTCAGCTTTATCTGTGCCCAGACTGTCTTCATTCCCAACCGGGACCCAGTCGCTGTTGACATTGTCTTGTTGGAGGATGATTTGTCAAAACAGGTCCAATTTACGCTACGGATCCAGATAGCAAAAGTGAGGCGGCAATAATTTGTCCATGTCCCTCGCTGAGCTCATATGTTTGGGCTGTCATTGTTCTTCCCCAGCCTTTTAGTTACGCCTGACTTGATGCTTTCCTGTGTCCTCATCAGACGCAAGGTTAATCTCATCCTGGCCTGCGGTGGAAGTTTCTATCTGATTGTGCCTCACCCTATCTATATCAATGTAAATCATATTTCTACGGGCATAAGTTAAGCAAACTGTTCTTTCCAAGCATCTGTATTTCAATGGCTTAAATTATTTTTGGGATACAGAACACAACTCCGTTTATTTTTATGTTTGAAAGTAATTTCCACCTTTTAGATGTCATTTTATTTCTGTTTTGACATTTCTTTCTTAAAGCAAAAACAAATTGTTTGTATTTGGGAGCACTCCCTCACAGATTTGATTGCCTTTGTAGAGTATGTGAGGTGACATTTTTTTAAACTCTAAATTCATTCAAACAGATAACAAATTCAATGGTTGTGATGAACTTCATACTCACTGTTTCCATACGCTTCCTAAGGTATGTGGATCAGTGTCTATTTTAGAAGTATCCTTGGGATTAAATTAGGTCACAAGGTTTCTGGATTCTCCCAACTGAGAAACAAAACCCAGCTCACATGGAAAAAACAGATACTATTACACATAACAGGATGGCATAATTAAAACTAAAAGCCTAATTTCTTAAAATAAAATAAAAAATAAAAACAGATGGTGTATTTTCTACACTACTTTATTACAGTGGGACATGTCAAATAATGCTCTATATATTTGATCTATTCAATACTCAGTCACATTGTCTCCTATCTTATAATGTATGTTAGTTTGCCCTAAAAAAATGTGTCTCTGATTTTCATGCATCTATGCTTCAGAATGTTCCTTGAGAAAAGATGTTAAACCCATGATGGTCTAAAGCATCAGTACTTTCCTTTTTTGTGGCATCAGTGTGTCATTTTTGTTTTTTTTGTTTTTCTAATATATTTTTTATTTTATTTTCAAAGTCAATAAGAATGAAATGTAACATCAGAATCAGAATCCGGCTTTATTGGCCAAGTATGCTCACACATACAAGGAATTTGTTTTTGGTTACACAGATGCTTGTAGTGCACGAAAAATACAGTAAAGACACATTTGTAACATTTAGCATGTGTAATTTATATTGTAAAAAAAGTGCAGTTTTGTGCAGTATAAAAACTATAGAAGTTATAAAAATATATAAATAAATTGTTCAATTGTTCATGAGAATAATGGAAGTTGGAAAAAAGCTTCTCTGTAGCCTCGTCGTACGGATCTTGATGTGGCTGAAGCGTCGGCCTGATGGAAGGCACCGAAACAGGTCACTGCCAGGGTGAAACGGGTCAGTGATGATTTTCTCTGCACGCTTCCTGGTTCTGGAGGCATGCAGGTCAAGCAGTGCGGGCAGCTTTACACCGATGGTCCTCTCTGCAGACTTGATAATGCGCTGCAGTCTCTTGGTGTCCTGTTTTGTGATAGCAATGCCCCACACTGTGATGGATGTGGTGATGATGGACTCTATGATGGCTGTGTAGAACTGCACCATCAGCTCTTGGGCTAGGTTGAACTTCCTCAGCTGGTACAGAAAGTACATCCTCTGTTGAGCCCTCCTGATGATGGAGTTGATGTTGCTGTCCCACTTCAGGTCCTTGGAGATCGTTGTGCCCAGGAACTTGTAGGACTCCACAGCCATCACAGTCCTGTGTAGGATGGTGAGTGCTGGCAGGGTTGGGGGGCTCCTCCTGAAGTCCACGGTCATCTCCACTGTTTTTGCTGTGTTCAGCTCCAGATTGTTCAGACTGCTCCAGAGGACAACCTGATCAATCAGTGGGGAGAGTACACAACCCTGTGGAGCACCCGTGCTGATGGTTCGGGTCACTGAAGTAGACTTTCCCAGCCTCACCTGCTGTTTTCTGCCAGTAAGAAAGTCAGTTATCCACTGGCAGGTGGAGGCTGGAACACTGAGTTCAGTCAGTTTGCTGTGTAATTGTCCTGGAATAATTGTGTTGAAGGCTGAGCTGAAATCCAGGAACAGAATTCTTGCAGAAGTTCCTGGGTGTTCAAGGTGTTGGAGGATGAAGTGAAGACCCATGTTCACCTGCGTAACATCGTCGGACCTTCACTGGACCCCCTGCAGTTCGCGTACCAGCCCCGGATGGGAGTGGAAGACGCCATCATCTACCTGCTGCACCGAGTCTACTCGCACCTGTAGCAGCAAGGTGAGAGTCATGTTCTTTGACTTCTCTAGTGCGTTCGACACCATCCGGCCAGCTCTCCTCAGCAACAAACTCCTGGACATGCGGGTGGACGCTCTACTGGTGGCCTGGATCAACAACTACCTAACAGGCCACCCAGAGTATGTAAGACTGCAACACACCACATCAGAGATCATACGGAGCAGTACGGGGGTCCCACAGGGGACAGTACTGTCTCCGTTCCTGTTCACGCTCTACACTTCTGATTTCAGGTTTTGCTCACAGTCCTGCCACCTGCTGAAGTCCTCAGACGACTCTGCCATCGTGGGCTGCATCATCAGGGACCAGGAGGCCGAGTACAGGAGTGTGGTGGACAGGTTCGTGGAGTGGTGTGGGCTGAACCATCTGCAGTTTAACGTCGGGAAGACAAAGGAGCTGGTGGTGGATTTCAGGAAACAGTGGAACCACCCAAACCCCGTCATCATCAACGGCTCAGCTGTGGACATAGTGGATGACTACAAATACCTCGGTGTCCACATAGACAATAAACTGGACTGGTCTAAGAACACACACACTGTCTACAAAAAAGGTCAGAGCAGACTGTACTTCCTCAGGAGGCTCAGATCTTTCAACGTCTGCAGGACCATGCTGCAGATGTTCTACCACTCTGT